>WAAE01020738.1:0-88139 GCA_013400495.1 Nicator chloris
GGCGCCCCCTGGCGGCCCGCGGCCCCGCCGCCATGGCAACGGCCCGGCGCGCGGGAGTGGCCGCCCCTTGGCGTCCGCCGACCGCACCTGCAATGGCCTTTAATGTTTTTTTATGGGTCTGGGGGTGGGTGGGTTGGGGAGGGTTTGGGTTAGTGAGGGTCGCTTTTTGGTTTCATTTTTTTTTTCTTTTTCATTTATCGTCGTTTCAAATAAATTGGTACAAAACGCCTCTCCGGTGTGCTCCCTGCAGACGTCGGGGACCGAGCAGGAAGGGGGCTGGGTCTAAGGGGGTTTCGCTGCTGGTCAGGGTCGGTCCGGGTGCTGATGCCCAGAGCCCGCATCCTCCGAGTGGAGGCTAGCAGCAGAGGGAGGGTCCCTCGCCATGGAGGCAAGGGAGGAGCGCGATCCTTGCGCAGCTGCGCTCGGCTGAGCTCCTTGAGCAGTGGGGCGGGGGTACCCCCGGCGGACACCCGCAGCACAGACCCCCGCCCCAGTCGGCGTCGATTCCCTGCAGCACCTGGGTTGGACAGAGGCAGCGCCCAGGGCACACCCCTAGCCGCCTCTCTGGCCGGGAGCATCCCCCGTCCCCCGAGCCGAGTCCCCGCAGGCAGGAGCGCCAGCAGGGGGAGAGCCGGAGCCCCGCCGGCGCTGTCTATTTATAGCGCACCCGGCGAGGTTGCGTAAATCCCGGCAGGGATCTGGGCCATCTTGTTCTGCCCGGTGCGGGAGGGAGCACGGGGCGAGGGATGAGCTCTGGCTCATCGCCCTTCGTGCCCCGGGGACCCGCAGCGTACACCGGGGCTGCAGGCGAGAGAGCGGACAAGAACTGGCAGCTCAGCTCACTGCAACAGGGACAGGAAGCAGGGCACGGAGGGCAGGAGGTGGTGGAGGTGCACGGTACCTCCCAGGCCGGCTGTGGGTAAGCCCCTGGTAGCACTGCCATCACCCCAACTCTCAGCCCCACACTAGGGCCCTGCCCCACTGCCTCCACCAGCCAGAGAGAGTTTCAGGCAGTAGCGTTGCTCGAGAGCTGGTCCAGCCCTGGCGAGCTGCTGTGCTGGAGCATCAACATGATCCCTGTGCCTAACGAACACAGCATGGAACAGACCCATACCCAACATCCCCCAGGAGGCGGTGACAGGGACAGCACCAGTGGGGCCGGCCTAGGGACTGTCACATCAGGTGATGGCCGGGCCTTTCAGCACTCCTGGGAAAGGAACAGCCCCTTCCTCCAGGGCACCAGTCAGGCTTGGGGCAGCTCCTTTATCCTTTGTCCCCTGGAGAACAAGCAGGGAGAAGGGAAGCAAGTTTTACTCCCTGAAGAAACGTCCTTTTGCTACATCCAGCAAGAGAAACCAGCCATGCTCCTGGAAGAGACTAGCACTGGTCTGCTACACGAGGCTGCAGCCTCCCTCCAGGTCTGTATTTAGGAGAATACTAAATCTAATACTAAATCCCTGCTACCCCACACCAAGCCTGGGAGAGATCTGCTGCATTCTGGCACTGACCTGCAGTTGTATCCTTAGTCAACAGCTGACATTGCAGGTTTGGCAGGATCAGAGGGGATGTCCTCACCAAGGGCTGGGACACAGGAAGCAGAAGGGTCACCCTGCTCCCCAGGAGGGGAGGTTAAACCAACCCCATCTCAGTGCTCTCCTCAGCACTCATCTGCATGGCAAACTGTAACCATCTCTCCAGGTAGACCAGCAGGCACATTCCTGTGGGCAGAAAAAAGCAGAGGGAAGGCAGTAACCCTCCAGCTGCCTAGCACAGGGAAGGCAGCAGGGTGACACACTGTGCCAATCCAGCGGGAGCTGTCTTACCTCACAGGCTGAGCCTGCCAGGAGCCATGATGCTGGGGCATCCCTGAGTGAGCTCCCTTGAGTGCTGCCAACCATGAGAACCAGGCTCTGGAGAGAAACCCAAGCCCTGGGGATATTCAAGAGCCAGTGACTCATCCCATCAAACTTCCAGAGGTGAGGGACACAGCTGGCAGACACTCTGCTGCACGTGGTGAGATGCACAGCAGCCTCCCACAGCAAGCAGCTCACAGCTCCTGGTCTATGCTCATCTCTAGGTACTCAAGAGGCAAGGGAAGAATCCTGGAGCCTCCCAGCCTGCTCCTTAAGGGAAGCACAGACCAAGAGACACCTTTCCGGGTTCATGTGACCTCTGGGGAAGACTCTACTCAGCCAAGTCCTTCACATTTTATGAGCTCAGCTGCTCTGGTGCTATGAAGCATTCAGAAGAACCCAGGACCAGTTACACTCCTCCAGAAAGCACAAGACCTGTCTCTGAAGCTGCAGACTTGACAGTGACTACATTTATTCCAGCTTTATAATAAAGACCAAGACTTCCAAATCTCCTGGTCACAATATGTTCTGCTGTGAAGTTCATGAGGTGATAAAGGCCAAGCACTTCAGCAATGCTTGCTGTGACAGACAGGATTTCCTTCAGTCTGGCTTGGAACATCCCAGCTTTCCCAGCTAGTCTGTCACACGCCAGCAGAGGAAGTACAGAACCCAGCTGGAGCTCAGTGTCAAGGGCACTACATGTGCCACGAGCACCCAGTCATAGCACCCTCACCACTCTACCAGCCTCAGCAGAGCCACACAACACCCAGGGTGGCTGCAAGCTCCTGGGCAGCAGCCCCCCCATGCTTGTTGCTGCCCTGTGCTGGCAGCGCAGCTGGCAGGGCAGCCGGTGACACTGCCCTACAGGGACCAGCCCAGCACCCCTAGCCCAGACTCACACATCCTACAGCCCTGCACAGACCAATCAGCACCCAACCCTAACACCACTGGGAGTTGTCCACGCTTCCCCACAACCCTTCTTCCCTAAAACCCAAACAGTGTGCAACACTGGTTTGTAGAGTAGCCTCCAGGACAGCCATCTGGGAATGCCCAACAAAGGAGAGGGTGTCAGAGTAACCAACAGCCTTGCATTTTCAAGTTGTTTCCATCCCTTCAGGATCAGCTTTCCTCATCTCTGCCTACTTGCCTGCAAGGTCACCCAAAGGCTCCTGGAGCAGCGCATGAGGCACCTTCAGCACTGGGGGAGGGTCCTGGGTCCAGCCTCACTCCTCCTCCACTGCACCCAGCCAGGAGCCCGCTGAAGCTTCCTGGCACTCATGACAGAGCAAGCAGGCTGTGTGGCATTCCCATAGCAGGGAAAAGAGCCAGACAACAGTATTATCTGCTCCCAGGGTAGGAAAAGAATCTCTGTCTGAGTGAAGGGCAAACGCACAGTCTAGCAGAGGTCCTGTCTGGTGTTTTACTAGTCCTTCCCCTTGGAGAACACAGAGCCCAGACACCAGAGAGCCTGCCAGATTCTGTGAGTTTGGTGAGGTGACAAGACACAGCACATTTAACAGCATTCAACAGGGAACCAGTTTAATCAGATATCAGGTTTGCACCATTCTTTTCAGAATCACAAGTTCTGCATTTTTCTAAGAAATACAAAGCACTCTTAGTTTTACAGAATGCTGGTCCTAGAGAAAACAAGAGGGAGAGAGCAAGACACTAGGATACAGACACACTGACCACCACACTGGGCAGCAGAAAGGAAACTGCTCGTCCCGACCTCACTGATGATCACAGCCCCTTTGCAGGAGGCAGAGATATCCCAGGGGGTCTGTGCTACTGCAGTGGGGCTGTGCCCTGCTGTCGCCACCCACCAAGGTCAGGATACCCCAGTGGAATCATAGAACACCTCCACACCCCCATCAGCATGACACCAATGAACACACTGCTCCCACATACCAGAATGAAAAACTCCTGCATAAAGCCAGCTGACAAGCATCCAGGTTCATCTACTCTAGCTAACATTAAACTCAGATCCAGGGTAAATTACTTCATCCACAAGATTAACAGCTGATTCAATAGGTTGAACACATGCTACTTACAGCACATAAATAGAAGATACTCTTTTTTACTTTAAAAAAGTGTGATGAAGGTCTAGGTCCGATAGCCTCGACACTGCTGCATGCACACAACTATCGGCCTCACAGAAGCGGCTGCGCTGGGCAGCAGGACAGCTGTCTCTGCATCACCTATTCCAGGGGTCACGGGACAGCTATCCTGCCCCCATGCTCGACATTAGCCACACAACCAGGAAATAAATATGGCACTAGCCAGGAGTGAGCTTTAATACAAACTCTAGTGGTTTTCAAAAGAAATATTAATCCATAAAGGGTTACAGTTAACAGATATGATCATCACTTTATTTCTCAGAGCCAGAAATAGTGCTGAACAAACAAACAACAACAAAAAAGAGACAGAGTATGTCATTTCCAGAGGTGCAACCAGGGTACAGGGTAGCTCTCAGCGAGACGAAGGGCTTCTGCAGCTGGGAGAGGAGGGGAGCCATGGCAGAAGATGGCAGCTCCCGGCGGGCACCTGACCTTGCAACGCTCTCCAAAGGGATTTGTCACCGCAGCCTCCACCCCACCCCGCTACCAGGACCCACAGCATGTGGGAATACTGAGTACCCCAGCACCCACCAAGCCAGGGAGCTGCAAGGAGGTGACTTTACAGGGATGTACCCAAAAATAGAGACCTTAAAATAAATAGGAGCAAAGCTTCTTTACAGTAGGCGATGCACTAGTTTTACCATGAACAAAACTAAGACTAACAGCCACTTCCTGCCGATGGAGAAACTTTTTCTCCTCTTCACGTTTTCCAGTCCCCTGCCCTCGCAGCTGCAGTGCGGCCAGGATGGCATTGCTGAGGATGGAGGCGGGGGAACGGCAGCAGCGAGTACACACCAGGGTGAGCAGGGCCAGCTGGGGAGGGCCCTGCACAGTCCCAGGGCTGGCAGAGGGGAGCGGCAGCCGGGGGTGCCTGTGTCCATCCTTTTGCCAGCTACAACAATCCTCAGCAGCTACCAGCGGCTCTGCACCCTGACCTAACCACACGGCTCCAGATGTCACTACTGCCAACAGCTGTGATCCAGCTGCCTCCTCCAAAACCACTTCTTCCAGAGGGAAGAGAGGCAGAGTGGGGGGCACAAGCAGGGCCTGATCTCAATCATGCTCGCCCAGCACCCTACCACAGCCCAGGCCAGGGCGGCTAGGGAAGGGCTGGTGGGGTGCTGCCAGGGCTCACCACCCAGCCCGGGCTGAGGGGCAGGACGGGGAACCCCAGCCCCACTGGGGGGAGAGGTGAGGCAGTGGTGAGAAGGGAGCTGGGGGCAGGGGGACGGGGGCAGCGCTCACTTCTTGGAGCTCTGCGTCTTCTTGGGCAGCAGCACGGCCTGGATGTTGGGCAGGACGCCGCCCTGGGCGATGGTCACGCCGCCCAGCAGCTTGTTGAGCTCCTCGTCGTTGCGGATGGCGAGCTGCAGGTGCCGCGGGATGATGCGCGTCTTCTTGTTGTCGCGAGCCGCGTTGCCTGCCAGCTCCAGGATCTCAGCCGACAGGTATTCCAGCACGGCCGCCAGGTACACCGGCGCCCCGGCGCCCCCCCGCTCCGCGTAGTTACCCTTCCGCAGCAGCCGGTGCACCCGCCCCACGGGGAACTGCAACCCGGCCCGCGACGAGCGCGACTTGGCCTTGGCCCGCGCCTTTCCACCGGACTTCCCCCGGCCCGACATGGCCGGCAGGCAGCGGCCGCTCGCCCCCGCCTCTCAAGCAGCGCCGCGCACAGAGGGTCCCGGCGCCTGCGGGGAGACAAACGCCGTTACACCGCGCGGGGGCCGCGCCGTCCCCGCCCGCGCCGCGCCGCCCTTACCCGCAAGAGCTACCGCCGCTCTGCCCTGCGCACCGCCCGCCGCCGCACTGCCCGTGCTGCCACCGCCGCGCCGCGGATATCGCTGCCCGCCCGCCGCACGCCTCCTCCCATTGGCTACCGCCGCTGCCGCCACGGCGCTGATTGGTTGTCGTGCCAATCCCTGATTTGCATAGGGCTCCGAGCGCCCCGGCCCTGCCACGGGCCGGCGCCCAGGGCAGGCGGCGACGCGGCTCTGCCTGCGCTCCCGCCTGTCCCGGATCACACGGGCGCTCCCTGCACCCCGCTAGCTGCTTCGTGGCTGCGGACGTGGGGAGGGGGGTTGGCCCGAGCGCCGGTGGGTGTCCCGGCAACGCTGTGCCCGTTTGCTTTGCCCAAACTCATGGCCCCTTCCTCGGCCAGCGGGATGTCTCTCCCAGAAGGATGCCGAAGTCTGCGGGCGAGGGCGATGGTATGGGGAAAAGAACCCCCGATAGGGGGGGCAACCCAGCGAGTACTACCCTCTCTTGTCTCCTCAAAGGGGAAAGTTTCTCCCAAATCAGTTTCTGTGGACAGGCCAGGTTGTGATCATCTCCGCACCAGGTTAGAGGAACTGCCTCAAACAGCCTTGGGCGAGCAGCCAGACTCCAGTTTAAGGGTGATGTAGCTCAGCAATAACACCTCCTCATTAAACACTCAGCATAGGGGTTTTGGGGTTTTTTTGGCGATACTGCTGCTGGTGCTCACAGTCTGGAGGGAGATAACCAGTACCCTGTGCCTTTGCACAGCCCCTGCGTCCCCAGGGGAAGGATTATGTTCTCCAGAGCTGGGAAACTTGAGCATCCCCCGACTCGTGCTCAGCATCTTCACTCCCTCTACAGCACCTGAAGACCTGAAATGAATTCGAGATGAGCTGGTGACCTTTAGAAAAGCTTCATCTGCAGTTAGCACTGACTAGGCTGGGGCAGCTGAGCAGCTCATCCTGGAACAGCGATGGGCAGGCAGGGAGAGAAACCTCCAGTTGTGGCTCCCGCAAGGACAGGCATCAAGGTGACAGTGCCAGCAGCTGAAAATCTATTCTGCCAGGAGCTGCTAATAGTGATTCTCCTGCCTCAAGTCATGGTGACAGCAATGAGGAGCCAACTAGCAACAGGCTTTCTGGATAGAAATCCTAATCCCACCCCAGCTTCCCCTAAGTCATGAAACCTCCGCTCAGCTGCCTCTGTAGCATGAGAGGGATTCAGACACAGATTTCATTCCAAGACAACTTGGGTCTCCCCAGGTGTCCATCCTGTGGCTTCTGCCCTGGCTCTGCTGTCCCTCCCCAGGGACAAGCCTCAGCTACAGCCATCCTTGCAGCTCTCTAAGGACAGATGACTCTAGAGGAGCCCCAGAATCAATCCCCAGGGAATATTTACCACTGGCAAATGGAAAACATGGCCTTGCAGAGCTCAGACCCTGAGAGCTCAACAGTGGTTTGCTCCTTAGCAGATGGAGAGGAGGTACAAGCTCTGCCTGCAAAAGAGGAGCACTGGGGCTGCAGTGGGCTAGAGGGACACAGACACACACATGGACAAGGGCATGGCGCAGCCAGCCAGTGAAGCCCATTTTATTGTTTCCAACACAAAGGAAGTACTGATTTCTAGCAAGGATTTCACCATGTAAGGCTTCTGGTCTGTAACATCTGGCTCTGTTTACAAAATCCCTGACCTCAAAAACAACGGCCCTATGCTGTTCTGTAATGGCACTTAGGTTATCTCGGCTTTAATGACTGGCCTTTTCAAATAAGGCAGAGTGCATCCCTCCCCAGATCAAGAAAATCCTCTCTAAGTCTTCAAATCCCATTAACAAAATGATTGTACAAACAACGTGACAGACACACTGTTCCACCCTGGTGCCAGCAGGGAAACCTAAGCAAAGTCCAGTTCCTCCCAGGCACCACTTGAACATCTCCCTGTTTAGAAGCCATGAATGCACGTAGCAATGCTGGTGCAGAGCAGGGTGCATCTGGCAGATCTTCCCAGCCTGGGGTTTTCTCATAATATTTACTGATTCTTCCTCAGTACTGCAGCTATCTTTTGAGGGCATGAATATTGGAAAGGAATTTGTACAGAATTATTGTGGAATTAAGTCGAAAAGAGGTATCAGTTTAACACCAAAAAAGGGAAGAGAAAACCAAACAGAAAGACACATGAACTATGAACATTGTCAGGAGGCAGAAGCTATTCCTCCCGAGCAGGCTGAGGTGCTTCTCAGGGCTTTATCTTCGCTTGGCATGACTGGCAGGGAAGAAGGCCAACAGGTTATATTCACTCCCACCAGCACAAGACAAAGCCAAAATCTTTACAGACACCAACCTTTAACAAAACACAAAGAAGAGAGACAACAAGCTAGAGCAGCAGATCAACTCCTGAGAGGCTTGGACAATTTCAACACCAGTCTGCAAAGCCTTCCAAAAATACCATTTCTCACTCTGCTTAGGAAAACCAGGGGTGAAAGGGCTGGCCAGCCATCTCAGCTGGTGCCTAAGCCTTGTGCTTCTTCACAGCTGGCTGTCCCTGCTTCCCCAGCCACTGCTGCAGGACATCTGCGCTGGTTTTCTTGGGCGAAGGGCTGTGGATGAACTGACTTGTCCACTTGGGCAAATCGTTTTCTTTCTTCTGGGGAGACCCCTCTTGGGAGCTTTTTAACCAGCCCAGCATCACTTTGTTGCTTGGGGTGGCTTTGACCTCCTGGATAGACAAAAGACAGTGTGAGAGAAGTTAGAAGCACAGAGAGAGCAGGGCAGCCAGCCAGCTGCAAGAGCTGGTCTAGAGCGGGATGTGGAGGCTGGAGCAATGGCCCTGCCTGCAATCAGGCACATCTGTGGGAGGTTCCCCAGACTGCTACGAACAGGCTTGTTCCAAGACCTACTTCACATGGAATTTGCCTCATTTGGCAGCAAAATCTTGGCATGAGCTGACAGTTTTATTTCTGGAAGCAGAGGGAAGGGAAGCTGTCCAGGGCTCAGCACTCCAGCATCAAGCATGGGCAATGCTCAGCAGACATTGCCTGCTGCCACTCCTCCTGCAGCCTGGCAGCTCTGACCCAGCTCAGAGACATCATCCTGGCTGAGCTCCCCCCTGCTAAGCCCCCACCAGCACCCACCTTCTTGCCTCCCAGCTCAATGGGTGCAACACACTCAGGTGTGTTGTTGCGGATGTTGTTGACAAAGGTGGACACTGGGTGGAAAACAATGTTCTCTGTGGGCTGGATGAGTTTAACAGCTTCTTGGGTTGGCACTTCAGCAAAGTCCAGCCATTTCCTGATGGCTTCATCCCCATCCAGGATGGCTGGCATCCTAAGGGATAAGACAGAGCCAAAGCTCAGCAGCGATATGTCAGTGTGGTGGCAAAAGCCAGAGCTGTAAGCTAGCAAGGAGCTGGTATCTTGGGGGAAACAGGGAAAACTGAAGCAGCAGGATGCTCTTCTGCAAGGCAGTGTGTGCATTCACTTCATGCAGGTAGCTGATTTGCTGGAAGAGACAGAGGGGTTGACTGCCAGGCCCTGGTCAGGCAGGGAGACCAATTCCAGAAAGTGATCCAATTCCAACTGCCATCCACGGAGCACAAAGATGGTGATTTATGGACAGGGCATGAGCTGGTGACCCAAAATGAGTCAGTTAATGTTGTAGCACTTTCTCCAAGAGCAGGAGGAGGAAGCTGCACGCCGTGCCTGCATGCTGCCAGACTGGTGTCTAAAGGTGCAGTTCTATTTCATCCCCCTCCACCCTGCAACCCCCTTGCCTGCTCTCACTTGCCTGTGATGGATGAAGCTCACGTCCTTGGAGGCATCCACAGTGATGATGGTGTAAGTGTACAGCATTTCTTCTTCCCCTGGTGGCTTCCAGCAGTCAAAAATCCCAGCCATAGTGAGCAACCTCCATCCTTTCCATTCTTCATCTCCCTCCATCTCCTTGTCCTGCCGGAGAGAGGCCCCATTGTCCTGGTCAGTGCTGGCCCATGGACAGCCAAAGCAGCACAGATTTGCCAGTGCTTAGGCAGGTCAGTGATTCAGATCTGAGTCATGAACAGAACTAATCTGAGGCTCTCCAGGAGTCTTTCTACTGATTTGAGGGAACTCCAGGAGAGGTATCAGGACCCTCATCTTCCCACATGCAAGTCAGTGGTCTCCTCCCCTTCTGAACATCCTAGCCACTGGTTCAGCCAAACGAAAGAGGTAGTGAAACTCCCAGCCCAGTCCCCTGTGAGCCACATTGCCCACCCATGCAAATATCTGGCACATGAGGAGCAGTGACCGTGACGGCAGAGACACTGCGTCACCTTTTACAGCCTGGAGACCGCCAGCCACAGAGGGATGACAGAGTGCCAAACCCAGGGCAGAACACAGCCCTACTGGGAAACAGACTCCCAGAGATGGCCAGAATAGGAGAGAAGTGGGCTTTTCCCCAGGCAGCTGGTGGGAACTGGGGCCCAGAGCTGGGTGCAAGTGTTTAGACACAGCAAGGAACTCTGTACCATGGCGTTCTTGGTTTGGGGGAAGTAAATGAAATACGGTTGCTTCCCCCCACTCTGCTGCTGCCACTCGTAGAAGCCATCTGCCAGGACCACGCAGCGCTTGCCCTTGAGGAGAGCACCCTGGGGAGAGACAGCACAAGTGAGTGGTGAACAGCAGCCTCAAGCAGCCTGCAATGGCAGAAGGGCTCCTGCCCTCTTGCTCCCTCCCAGAATTTTCCTAAATTGCCCCTGGGATGCACAAATGCCACCACTAGTGCTATGCTGAGCTTTACCAGTAACTGCCTTTTCAGTTCTTCCATTTTAGTGAAACTCCCAGCTTTGCAGTACAGGGACTTGCTCCCCTGTGCAATGGCAAGTGGCAACCAGTATTTGCCCAGCAGATGTTTCAGGCCTGGTTTTGCTGACTGCAAGATTTCTTCAAGCAGGACACAAAGGTGGCAGCAGCTCACCTTGTAGGAGGACTTGCTCAGCATGGTATCACTGCGGCAGTTGGAGGTGTTGAACTGCAGTTTGGAAGGGTTGTCCTGTTTGAACCAGGAGGGCACCAGACCCCAGCGCATGTCCATGAGGACTCGCTCGGAGGAGTCAGCATCCTTTTGAATCAACAGAGAAACACCTCGGGTCAGAGCAATGTCACAGAGACCACAAGCATCCCCACAGCTTGAGAGAGGTGTTTTGGGAGGTCCTGTGGAAGTGGCTTTGCCCCCTAAAAGAGGGGATCTGGCCAGCATCTCTGCCAAGAGACAAGCTGAGGGAAGATCACTGCCCCTCCCTCACAAGCCATGCAGAAATAGCCACTAATTATAACCTTTTGCATATTCTTAACAGCCTTCAGGTAAGAATTAATCTTCAGCAGAAAGCACATGGATATTTTGCAGGAATAAAGAACTGTCTCCATGAGCTCACATTAATTCGGGAAGAATTAACACAGCTTCTTTTTAGTGGAAATGGCTGGAGACATGAAATCACGAGCTCTTGAGTAAACAGCCATGTCAGGCTAGTGTCAAAGTCTTCAAAACCTCCCCTGGTGACGCTGAACATCCCAAAGGGGCAAAAGCCTCAGTTTCATTTTAATAATGTGATTTCTGTTGACCTGGTGCACTTTCACTGCTTGTGCTTTGCATATTACCTGCCTTGGACAACGGAAACAGTTTGTGGCTTTCGATTCTCCCCCAGCTTGCTCTCACTTTCTGCCCACAGCTGCCGGCCCTGGCAGCGCCTGCTGGGCCATTTGCTCCCAAAGGACTGCGGTAGACAGACATATAAACAAACCTACTGTAGGTGTGTCTATGCAGGGATGTGTATATGTGCAGGTTTGTGAAGTCTTTCAGAGCTTCCCTCAGGGCAGGAGTGACAAAAAGGGACACCCTGCACCACACCAGCATCCCAACAACTTGAACAGGGAGGGACAACTAAGCAAGTGTCTGCCTGTGACCTGTACCTCATTCCCTGCCCCATATACCGTTGCTCCATCAGCTCCACTGCTTACTCTTGGGGGGATGTGGGACCCCTAAAGCAGGAAAGGAGAGCATGATGCCTGACGGCATTGCCCACGGCACTCGAGTGGTCCCTCCGGGGGTCCCACCTGATCACCTGTGCCAGTAACGGCTGTGAAGTGCAGCTGCCCCACCAGCTGGGGAGGGAGAGCAGAGCGGGTCCAAATCGGGGTGTTCCGACTGAGCACACCCCGTTTCACCCCGCTGAACGCCAAAGAGCAGCAGTTGGCCGGGCACCCTTTCTGTGTGAAACCAAACGAGCAGCACCAACAGCCACAGAGGCAGCCCAGGTTGGCCGGGGGAGGTTGCGTGAGGCTTAAATTATGCGGGACAACAGTCACCACAGGTGTTCAGCTACCGCCCCGCTCCGGAGTTGAGATTTTTTTTTTTTCCCCCTCTGCTCTCTCCTATTACCAATATGACCCGGACACACACGCAGAGTTATGAAATAATTTAAAAAAAAAAAAAAAAGAAGTGCCTCAGGAAAGCCAATTAAAACCAGCAGAGCGATTACAGGCATTTGCGAAAAAACTTTACCAAGGTTAAGCACTTTAAGCACTTATACACATTTTTGCAGAAAACATAAACACTGTGGTGGAAGCACGGTACCGATTCCCCTCCTCCTTCTGAACATGTAAACATTAACAAGAAGCGACATTTTAGCAATTAGAAATTTCAATACCTGTCACGTACAGCAAAGCGAAACGAAACAAACCACAGCCGTTCAGAGCGAGTCCCTCAGCCCCCGGGGAGACACGGCCTCCTTCCCTCCGCTCCGATTTGAGCCGCAAGATGCTCAGCACCCGCCCCCCGCCGGAGCCGGGATGCGGCCCTGCCGGTCCGCGAAGCGAGGGAGGAGGTACCTGGTGGAGGTGGCGGCGAGAGAGCAGCACGGGGCCGCTGGACTGCGGGCCCTTGTTGTAGGAGGGCTGGTACCGCTCCCGCCGCACCCATTCGGGCTGCCGGTGCTGGCCCCGGCGGTCGCGGTAGGCGCAGGCCCGACGGAGGTTGTCGGCGGCCAGGGAGCAGGCGGTGCGCCCGCACATCCCGCCGGCTCTGCGGGGCACCGGGCGCCGCGCTCGGCTCCCGCCCGCCCGCGGGGAGGGGCTGCGGACAGGGGCAGGGCCGGCCCGCGCCGCGGAAACGCCGGTCCCGCCCCCGACACAGCCAGGAAGAGCCACAAAAATATTTTATTGGAACGACAGCGGGAGGAGGAGGACAGGGAGAGGCAGCTACGACGCTCCAGTGCGGGGACAGAGCGCGGCGTAGCCAGGGATTAAAAACATGGTCATTTTATAGACAAAGGCCCAAGTACAGCTGTACTGCAGAGAACACAAAAGCTGCTGTAGTGACCGTGATCCTTGTGCTGCCAGTGGGGCTCGGAGTCAGGACAGTCCTGGAAAAGGGGGTTTATCCGACGGAGGCCATGATCACATCCACAGGAAGCTCCTCTGCGCTGCGGGCCGTGACCTGCATAGTCACCGTGTCAGTGAGAACAAGACGAGACCGCACCAGGAGGTCATGGCCACCCCGGAACACACCTGGAGAGGAGAGGGGGAGGAAGGGGTGAGCATGTTGCTGGCTGCTCTCCCCTGCAAGTCTGAAGATGAACACTACTGCTTGGCACAGGCAGGTTTCCCACTGGCTGTCTGGCAAATCCTAGTACTGGGCCAGGAGAGACCCTAAAGCAGCTCAGGGACTCCTGCTACTGTAAAACCCATGAAACCAAAGTGTAAAATAAACTCCAGGTGAGAAGAGATCCAGGCATGTCTAAGAGCTCTGTGTGGCATCTATTCTGCTTGGTAAGGCTGCTGTCTTTCCCATACCAGGCTCACTCCTGTGGCAGGATGCCACAGATCATGAAGACAGCAAATTCCACCCAGCTGAGCCTGGGGCTGATCTCAACATCCCCTCCATCACAGCACCGTCCCTGATCCCAAGACCAGTTGCTCTGCACTGCAGAGACAGAAATCATGGCAGGAACAAACCTCAAAATCCAACCCGGAGCACAGTGGACTCCATCAGAAACTCCTGCCCTGATTTTCAACAGGCAGCTCTGTGCAACCTCCCAGAGCTGCTCCTCAAGCAGAACCTCACCCCACAGCTCACCTGCCAGGTACAGTGTGTGAGAGTTCTTGTTATCTGGCACTTTATCTGACCGCTCACAGGGCTGCATCCCCAGGAACTTCACAATATTGTTCACTGCCTCTGTTAGAAAAAAATAAATCAAATGGGCTCTGTGTCACAGATATCTTAACAGGGGCACATTAAGAGCACCTAAAAGTGACTCAAGCTCCCCCTACATGTTAGAGTTCACGTTCCTTGTCCTGAGGGACACACACCACTGGTCAGAATTGTGGTTTTGGAGGCCACAATGACAAAGACAACACACAAAAACTCCCACCACCACGGGAGAATTCTGTTATCTGATGTAGCAAATGTGCAACAGAAAGAAGAGGGTGAATGAGTCAGACAAGGGCAGAAGGAGAATGCAGCTGGCTGCACTTACTGCACAGCCCTGTCAGCCCGCTTGCTTCTCTGGGCTTGCAAAGCAAGGAGATATCTTGCAGGAGACACAGGTCTTCAGGAGAAATATGAAAAGTGTATTTCAAACCCCGAGGGAGTGTTCAAGGGAGGACAGAAATGGCTAGAGGACAAGGACACCCTGTAAGGCATCAAAAGAACTGAGTTTTCACAGTTTTGTGAGTAAAATAGGACTCTTTAATACATGATGAAAGAGAAGAGGGTTTACCCCACCAAACTGCTCACCAACTTCATGTCTTCTGCTGTTTTCATTTTTTCTTACTAGTCTCAAGAAGAATGGTGGGAGTTCATAAATAAACTATGGTCTGTCTGCTTGGAAGGGCTAAGTACAAGAGCAAAGCAAGATATTCTCTTGCCTCCATAATCCAGCCTGGTCTCCAGTGGTCACAAAACACTCATTAGCTTTTTGACAACTGAACTAACTTATTATCACAGTAACTACAGCTCCCTATTCAACAGCTGTAGTCTAAAGCTTGTGAAGAGTTTTGCCCCATTAGCCTTTCTGTGACAGATCTAAAGTGAGCCAGACTGGGTCTCTGGACTCCGCCTGCTGGAGGGAAAATAAGAGCTCTGCTGGGCTCACACACCCTTTCTTACCTTCAAGGGTTTTAATAGCAGATAAAGTAAAGGTTTCTTCCTTTTCAAACTCATCACCCACTTCATCCCAGGCTGCTCCAAAGTTTGGCTTCAGAACTCGCTGGATATGATCAGCCACTGTGACCTCCAGGTCTTCAAGCTGGTGGTAGAAGAGGATCAAGTGAAACATAGTTGTTCTGAACGCTGTTATCCTTAGAGTGAACTTCAGACTGGATTCCCTGAGATCAGGCGAATGCAGGAGACTGCCTTCACTTCCACTTCTGGTTTGCTACTGAGCAACTGCTAGGCCAGAGAAAGGCACAGTGATGCCATTTCCAGGGCTTACAAACCAGGTTCCTGCTCTGACCACAGCCCTTGGCCTGATAGAGATCAAAGTACTGGACAAATGGCCAAAACAGAGGGAAAAACAAAAGCTTAGAAATAGCTGCTTGAGCATCTGCTTCTCTGAAATGCACGTAAGCTTGTGTTTTGCCTTTCTGGCTTATTATTTTGTAGGCTGGTAAAGTGAGACACTGTCAGACATGTGCAATCACCTAACACTGGCACCAGAGTAGCTGAGCAGCTGCTGTGACTGCACCTTCTGCAAGACAGAACTGGGCTTGTCCCTCCAGCGTGTGTAACGAAGGCCAGGCAGTGCCCTGCAGGACACCAGCCTGCATTAATTCCAACAATTGCTGCAGAAAAGAATCTCCTCCTGATTCTAGTTGAAACACATGGAAGAGTTTGTTTAAGTATCACTCAATTGCCTTGGTGACTGGTAGGAAGCTGAAAGAAGCGTTAACCTTGTATGTTCCATTGTGAAAAACTCTCCCCACTCCTGGGAAGACAGTGACTCACTGCACAGCAGTGCCTCTAATCAGATTCACAGCAGTGACAGGCAACACACAGAAAACACTCTCTGGAGCAAATGGGCCAAGCTGAGGCAGTTAACAACATCCTCTCCGAGGAAGAGAGGTGCTTCTGCAGCACCACTGCTTTCAGCAGTGTCAGTGCTGGGGAGGGAAGAGGTCCACCTTCCCCAGAATAAGAAGAAGGATGCAACTTTCCTGTGCCAGGCAAGTCTCTAGACAATTAACCGTGTCAACACAGGAGCAACTTGTGGAGAACAAAAGATGCCCAATAGCCCTCTGTCTCCGCAACCCTGAGTCTGCCATTGCTGGAGCCCATAGGGCACAGTCAGCCAAACCTGGAGGATGCACCATGGCCTCCCAAAACATACATATCCCACAGTCAGGTGTCCATGTACAGTGCAACAGGAGAATACTCCAAATGAGACAAAGCAAGCTCTGCAAACTCCCATCTGCATCAGAGACAGCAAGAGCACCCTCTACATGATGCTGCCCACCTCAGTGTTGGTGGTCACCTCATTGCTTGCAGGGATCCGAGGTCAGATTACAAAACCCCACAAAATGACAGCAGTTTCCATGATCAGGTACATGCCCAGCTTCTTACCACATACTCATCCTCATAACCCTCGTCGTCCGTCTCACCCGTGTTGGGATCACAGTCCTTGACAGTGAACTTCATCATGCAGCTGAACGTGCAGGCCACTGGAGACAAGAAAGCAAAGCCAAAGCTCACATTACCATCATATCCACACTCCCCTGAGGTAGAATGGGGCTGGGAGGTTTGGTGCAGTCACTGTCAACAGCACAGGCTTAGCCACTGACCTAGAGAGAGTTCTCCAACTGTTTCTGTCTCTCAAGGATAAGCTATTTATTTATAATATTAAGCAAACAGCGATAAAGACAGGCTCATGATGGTTGTACAAGACCATAATCCTCAGATCAAGTGCTATTACTAATGAACCTCACATTGTATTGGGAATACTAACTAAACGTGTCCCACCAGCACCCTGTGAAGCAGCAAGATCCACATACAGAGTTCAGTTCATGCGCCTCTGAAATGAAAGCCCCTTGCACTGCAATGCTGCAGCTCATTAATACCACTCAGTTGGGAGAGGAAGTGATGACTCACCCCTAGAAGATGGGTACTGCTGAGTGAACAGCAGCAACACGACAGGAGAGCAGTTCCAGAGCACAAACCAGAGAGACCAAAGCACAGGTAAAGCCTGATCCGTGTTCTGGATAGCGGCAAACAGGGAGGGGGATGTTCAATTCAAACAGACATCCCATAAATTCTAGTGGTTTGTCTGAAATACCCTTTTGCGACTCAGAGCATCTAGGCACTCTCAGCACTTTACAAGCATCAGCCTCCCCATGTCTAACACAAAGAAAGGCCGAAGGACATGCCAGGGTGCACAAAAGACAACTCATCTGCCAGCTCTCACAGCCCAACTTGGCAGTACTACAGCACAAGGCAACCAGCAGAGAAGGAAGGCTTGACAGCCCCCAAAACAGCAAAGACAAGTGATGCTCAGCATCACTCAGGGCTGCACCCACACACAGGCTATAAATATCTGGCTGGGATGTAAGGTAGAATGTGTGGGGATAAGCGATACAAGAAAAAAGAGTGCAGACTGTTTACCTGCTGTTGGATCCTCTTCAGACAGTGCCACCAGTGTGTAGCAGGTACCCGGCTGGTTGTACACCAGGGTTTTGGCAGGTACGTAGCCAATGACCTCATACCCCTCTGTTGGCTCCATCTGCACTGTGACATTCTCCAGGATCTGATCATTCAGGGTGTTCGTGCAGTCAAACTAAACAGGAAGGGGGAAAGCAGCAACAGCTTGAAGCTGCTCACTGCTCATTGAAAAGCAAACTCAGCTTAGGCACATTGGGAGCCTGGTGCCAGCCCATGAACCTCTGGCTCTCTCTGTTTCCATGGTACACCTCACTATCAGCTGGCTCATTACAGAGCAACTTGACTAAAGAGTGCTCATTTAAATGCTTTATGGGAGAAACGAAAACCCTGCTGGGGAGTCCAGTGCTCCAGCAAACTTTTTTTTTTTAAGGAAACAAGACTTAAAATGAACCAGCACACGCCAATCCAAGGCCTGCCCTCTGCAATTCAGGTAGGATCACAAATTCAGTGAGGGCAAGGATGTGTCAGATTTTGCCTGTTTCAGTTCCACCAGTTAGTACGGAAAGTTTTCCTCCAATTTTCAGTCATTCCTGGGCTAATTCTTTGCTCTACGGAAACGCAAGTACTGTGTTGCCTACATCATCCTGCTTGAAGCTACAGGGACACAGTGCCTTCACAGCAGATGGAAAGATAATCCTTTGCATGGCTCAAACAAGATACAGCTTGAGCAAGTTTCAGCAAGCTTGATGTTTTCAGCAAGTCTAAACTTGCTGATTATACTTTGTTCCAGCTGCAATGCCAAATCTCTTCAGCTCATACAATTGCATCAGGTAGATGGACAACAGAAACAAAGGTCAACCCTTGTGAGGGCTGTGTAAGCAGTTCTGAGCTTTGAGGAAGGAGCTGGCTAAAGACAAAACACTGCTGCTCACAAGCTAGGAAAGGACTCGCTGTGCCTCGGACTCCCTGAAGCCCAGGCAAGGGGACTGGCACACCAATCCTAACACGTCACATGTAGCAGCACGTTGGTACAGCCAAAGCTAGGATGTGCAGAAGAAAGCACCTGTGCTACAGGCTAAAACAAAACACAGCGAATAAAGAGCTCTCCCTTGCTGGATCCCTTTCTTGGGTACCCTTTTCAGCTTCTCAGATGTAGTAAGCTTCACTCTTTCATGCCCAAACCATGCTCTTGGGGACTCTGAAGAAAGAACACAGATCCCCTTGCCAACTCCTCAGTGAGAACAGCCCCATCTAGTGCTTGTTGGATTTGACTGTACTTGTAAGCATTGCTCAGACATACTCTACCATCTTTATTAATTTTCTTTGGGGTTCTGCTACCATGGATGAGAAACTAAGGACTACTCATTGCAGTGCCGTGCTTTGAACACAGACTGTTGGTGCTGCATCTCCAGAAGTGTTCAAGGCCAGGTTGGATGGAGTTCTGAGAAACCTGGTCTAGTGAAAGGTGTCCCTGCCCATGGCAGGGGGTTTGAAACTACATTATCTTTAAGGTCACTTCCAACTCAGGCCATTCAATGATTCTATGATATCCCTGAGACATGTCTTCACAGTGAAGCTTTTAGCCAGTCAGGAGCTTATCTTCTAAGAGTCTTCAGCACCACACCCCACAGCTACCCACCTGGAACACCATGTGGTTGACAAAGGTATGCTTGGTGCAACGAACCACATACTCTGTCTCCAGCTCTGTCAGGGCCACAGGCTCTGGGGAAGACTTGAAGAGTGGGCCCAGCTCCCGAAACTCTGGGATGGCTCCCAGTTGCTCTGAAATAGAGGACACAAGTTACTGCCTTCCTCAAGACACAAGGAAGTGTTAGCAGTTTCAAACCCCTTGTTTCAGCTGCCAGAAGCTGCTGCAGCAAGGAACTATCTATCAAATACTCATAAACATTCCCTAGAGACTTTGAAAATGAAAAAGAATCATCCTTTGCTCACATCTACTGCAAGACAGGAAAAAGAGAACTGCAGGCACCCCCACCCTCCAGGAGTAAACAGCTGACCTTAAGCTGGGAGCCCATGTCACGCCCTGCAAGAAGGTGAGAAGAAGCCAGAGGGGCTAAGGCAGGCTCAGCAAGAGGTGGCTACAGAGTTCTCACACATGGACAAAGGAGAGGCCTTGCATCAATTTACCTTGGAATATTTCTTGCCGTGTTGCTGCCACTTTCTCTGGCTGTTTCACTACAGCAACAGGGGCATTTTCTGCAAATGAAAAAGAAAACAATCAAACAAAAACAAACCCAAAAGATTTGAAGGTGAAGATGTATGAAATTACTAAATCAGAAAACAGATCAGTGTCTGGAGAGGGATTTGATTAAGGAAAGCAAGGGAGCTGATTTCTCATTTGATATAGACTAGACACCCATATTTGGCTTCCTAAGCAGCTTTAGAACTGCAGCAGCTCCAGTGAGGATTGCCAGCTACTACTATTATTAGCAATTGGACTAAACTGAAACATTGAAGTGGGAGCAACCAGATTTGCAGGCCCTAGTCTTTCCAGGAGATGCAATCCCACAAAATTCAAATAGGACAGAGCTTAGCAATTCTCAGCAAGCTCAATGCAGGGAATCACTAGCATTCAGGGGACCTGATTCCTCACCTGCTCTTTGCTCGATGATAGGAGCTGTTGCCAATGGAACAGATTTCAAGTCAAAGGGTTTCTCAGAGGGCTCCAGGGTGTACTGATGCAGAGCCCTCTCCAGGCCAGGGATGGACACTGTCAGCCCTGGGGACAGAAGGGACAGGTCACTGAAACCACAACAATGCCAGGTCTATAGTTTAACTCTTGTTAAACCAGGAAAGAGGCGCAGACTTGTTTTAAGGCCTTCCTGCAGTACCATTCAGGATGTAGCCAGCATTGAGGGCCTTCTGCTTCTGCTCCAGAACATTCAGGTAGAAGGTGGCTCTGTCTCTCACTTCATTGTCATCATCCATCACACACCTGAGCGGAAAGTGGAAAACTTTCTTCAGAAGCCACATGACTAAGACACATCACAGGGCCAGAAAAAAACATGCCATAGGGGAGATCCAGCAATCTCCCAGTAATTGTATTAGAAAAGCAATAATCTGCCACACATGGCTTTTCTCCCCTTTGTGGTGCTGAATGCAGTGGTGATCATATCACAGGATCACGGGTACCCCCTGCACCTTCTCAGACCCACAGGTAGGAGAGACTAGAGAAGCTCTCAAGCACACAGGCTTTTTCACCCAGGATGTTGAATAACTCTGAGGCACAACTGACCTTCTCAGTAACACCAAGATACTGGGTAACATCTCCTCATTCTGAGCTCCAAACTTGGCCAGGGCACTTACAGCACCTGTAGCAAAAGTCATGAAAACAGAATTAGAAAGCAAAGGAATCAGCTCAAGTTTCCTCCATTTCTTGGCCTTGATCAAATGCCATGTCAGAGATGCTACACTAGTAAACTGTGTACACTAGTAAAACTGTGACTAGAAAGAAGAGGTGAAGTGCCTGCAAACCTTTGTCTAGTTTCAGAATCAGTGCATATTCCTTCCTACTTCTCAGCCACAGGCTGCCTCTTCCATCAATACTACTGCAGGATCTTTGGTGTATAGAACTATTTCCTCAGGCCTGGAGCAAATCACAGCTCTCAAAAGCAGAGGCATTCATATACTATGGTTCCCTGAAGATCTGTCCAAGGGCAGAGAGCTTTCCTTGTCTGTCATTTACCTGCCCGGACTTCTTCATGCTCCAGAACAACCCTGTTGTAGATGAAGCGAATATATTTGGAGGGGTTGTTGGTTTTGGGCCCTTCCTGCCCCAAGAGGTGAAGGATACGAGTGGCCAGCACAGTGAACTCGCAGTCCTCAATGAACTCGCAGAGGTGAGACAGGCCTGTCTCTTTGCTTTCTGAGTTCTCCTCAATAATGCTGATGATGCAGTCCACAATGGCCCTCTTGTATTCAAAGCCGCCCTGAGGAGCAAAAAGGAACTGTTCAGCTGGAAACCTCAAAGTATTTTAGAGACTGAGCTAGCCAGACAGGAGAAACATTCCTTTGAAAGGTCACTCACACTCAGCACTTTTTAATGTGTGTTTGAAAGGAGGAGGGCAGTAATTCTGCCTTCACTTTTGATCCTCTGTACACCCAGAGCGCTAGCAAATAATGCAAGCTCTCTTGCCAGCTCCCTTCAGAATGGCTGCACTAGAGAAAAAAACCCCAAGTCCTTACCCAAGAGTAAAAGGATTCTTCTGGCTGAAGAGCTTTTATCGCCATCAAAATCCTCTGCTGCTAGAATTAGTGCTTAAAAACAGCCATATGGGAGGACAAAAACCCCAACCCTCTCCCCTTTAGCACTAGACATCTGAGGATGAATCACAAGAGAAATGTATGAAGGATCATATCTGCCACAGCAGGACACAGCAAATAGCTCCATTAGTGTGGGATGACAGGCAATCAATACCTCCCCAGGTCCAGCCACGACCTGATATACCAGTAATGCTTGGTTATCTTCAGACATTATTTACTAATGTCCTCAATACACACCAGGGGATTAAACCGCACACTACCCTCTGGCAATTACATGCACAGTGCTGGACATTTGGATCTTTCTGGTGCTACTTTGGATTAAAAAAGCTTTAAAACAGAATGGTTTGAAGTACAAACCATGTTCAAAATTATACCATCCACCCACAGAAAATCTGGGAAAGGAGAATGGTCCATTTTTCACAGGAGCAAAATGAGATGCTCTGGTTTGTTCCCAGCTGAGAGGCTATAACTGGCAGGAAGTGATGTCAGAGTAAGCAGTGGTGTCCACTGTGCTGCAGGCATGTTTGCTCATTTAGAAACAGCCTCAGCAAACCTCTGTAAAGCTGTCTTTCTGCAATATTTGTCTGACTGAATGCAGAGAATAGTTCTAGGTACTCGTGATCCCTTCACTGCCACAGCACAGACACCAGAACAAAAATGGTCCACGTCATCAATAAATAGGTTGTTATTGAATCTTTGTGTACAAGACAAAACTTCTTGGAATTTGCTATCAAAGTATAAAAGAAAGCTGGTTCGAATGTGAAACACACATGGACTGCCAATAGATCTGCTGTTGCTTGCATTTGCTTTGAGAGTTAATAAACCGCCAGAAAAAAAAAATCACAGAATGAAAACCACACTAAAAATACGTCTGGCAGTATGCTTATAATTATTGTGCACAGCTGGGCATTTCTGCAGTTAAGAGTGCAAGCCTTTTAGAGAGAGGTTTTCACTGCACAGCCTTATCAGTAAAAGCTTGACACTCACAGGGAGTACTGTTCATGTACACAAGCAAGGCAGACATAGTTGCCTGCAAACTCACCTCCTCCCGAAGCATAGTGAAGAGGAAGTTCATGAGGACGGCGTGTTTGCGAGGGTACTTCTGACACAGAGCATTGATGGCCTGCACCACTACCACCTGCAGGAAAAGGGGGCAAGTAAAAAACAATTCTATTTCACCATGCAGGAAAAAATACCTCAATTGTATCAGTTTTGTGCTAGCCTCCCTAGCCTGGAAATCATGTTTATTTCTTTATTTATTCAACCAATGCAGTTCCAGGAGGTACAATCCTAAGAATTGGAGGAGATAGATCTTTGTGCATTGGTCAGCCCGTAAAGAAAGCCCACACCCAGCCCTCACTGGAAAGAAGAAGGAGATTTGATTCTCAGAACACATCTCCCCAGGAGACAGCATGTAACTTTGCAGATGTAGGACTAAGGCATGGCTTAGGCAGAGAGTCTCAGATGCTTTCTCCTCCCTGCAAATATTCTGCTGCTCCTGGAAGCAGTTCCATGCAGGTTTAGAGCACACACACAAACATGGACAAAGACCATGAGGTTTCTTCAGGAATCTGGGTGTCCCTCCTCCTCTCACTTCCTTACTTTGAACTCATCTGAGATTTCTGACATGAAAGAGGAGATCTGCTTCATGAGCCGGTCAATGCTGCTCTCACTGCCAGTTTTCAGCAGCGTGGTGATGGCCAGAGTTGCTATGCTGCGGTTGGAGTCTGTCACAAGGTTCTCCAGGTCCAGGTTACAGGCAGTCACAGCAGATGGGTGCTTCATGGCTACCTGCAGCAGCAAAGGAAGAATAAAAATCCCTCAACAGATGCAAAAGGCCCAGCTGGCAAAACCCAGCAAAACTCACTCCTCCCCATAGAAATAAGTGGTATAGACTGCACATGACGTACATCTCAGACAAACAGCTAATTTGCAATTAAGGTAACAAGCTCTTATTTCTTGCAGAATTGCACCCCTTGCTGGAAGAGAAGCTGTAGCAATAAACAATCTTTTATTATTTTTGACTCTCTGATTTTCCTCTATATAGTAGGAAAAGAAAGCTATGAACTCCCAACAAAAATTCAGCTGGACTAGCTGTGCAAAACAGTTCCATGTGCAGAAGCACAGCAGTTATCAGACACTGCCATTCTCTCTTTTTCTTTTATAGAGTTTATAAGGAGAAGGGAAAAGCTGGAGCAAAGACTACCACAGAAGCAGGCAAGAAGCATCATCAAGGTTTGATCCCTGTTTTACAAGGAGCTTCCTCACCATGGGAAGCTCAGAAGAGAAAGCAGTAACACTAACACCAATGACATTCTAAGAGAACAATGAAAATTATCAGGGTTTTTTTTTTTCCTTCTGTAGAGAGCTCTTTGAGGTTTTATTCCAGACAGAAAGCAATGAAATGTAAGGCTGTAGCACAAGACAGAGGTTATTAATACAAAATCATCACATAATCTGACCACCTTCTTCTTCTGAAGTCTGCACCTCCCTGCACCTGAGACACATCTGGAGCTCCCAAGAGACTGGCCCCTACCTTGTTGAGGGTACGGACGGCTGCGTATCTTAGTGCTGCTTTCGGGGAGCTGCAGAACAGCTGCAGAACTGCAAGGTGGGAAAACCAACAAAAGCAGATGTTTAGGGACTCTATTATTGAGAAGCATTTCATACCTAAAGCAAGAGCTTCAGTGAAGAGACTGTTGCAAACATAAGGTAACTAGAAAACTGCTTAAGAAGCAATTGTACCTTTATCAGATTCCTCCCTTCTTCTTGTCCCCTTTGCCTTTGTCACATCCCTGCTGACAACTCTTACCTACCTCCCTCTTCTTCCACAGCGCTGTTATCTTCTGCTCCTTGTGAAAGCCAAATTCATCACCTTGTCATCTTTCCTCTTACGTTAATTTGAACTGGTGTTCTCCGTTTTATGCAAACCCTGCTCCTTTCCCAGAACTGACCCATGAAGTAACCCACGCTTGAACACACTAGGAAATACCTTTACAAGAACAAAGCTATTCACACACACCACAGGCTCTCAGCAGCAGCATAAAGCAACAAAGCATGACAAGCCTGAAACTACACAAGACCCTTGTTTCTTGGGGCAATCAGCAGGTGTCACCACTGGAGGGTCATAATTCCCTCACCATGGCCATGAGCACCACACTTACCTGAGACAGCTGGAGCCAACTCCTTGGCAGTGCAGTTGGGCAGGTTAACGATGGCAGATGCAGCTTCATACACCACCATCTCATGCTTGTTTCTTAGGCAGCTCTCAATGAAATCAAACAGAGGGCTATCGCGGCTAAGGGACAGAAAAAAACCCACAAGATTGAATTAATGCAAAGGTACTAACAGAAATTAAGAATTCAGCAGCAGAAATGGGCAGGTCCCACAGCCCATGGAAAGGTAAAAGCAGCCACAGACCCACTTTGAACCCAGATTTTGCAATGGTCATTATACTGTACTTCCAGCATGCTTGAAAGTCAGGCTCCCTTCTGAGAAGACACCCTCTGCCTTACAGGCTAAAGGGAATCTCCCTCAACTCTCACACAGTAAGAAATGACTGTACACACTACAACGCCTATCCACCAGGAAGCCACACTGCATACATGCTGGATAAACAATTACAGAAGACAGAGAAAATTCAGTAGAACAAAAAACAGCTATGCAGAACAGTCCAGAGAAACAAGATAGTATTTGATGTGCAAGCAAGACTCACAGAAGTCATCTCAGAACAACCATGAAGACATCCTATATTTTCTCTGCTTTTATCCAACAATAAGAGGGTAGAAGCTGCATGCTGCTCCTCAAACACAGAAATAATGAGATGGCAAGTGAGCCTGCAAGAGGAGATGGAAGCAGGACCAGGAAATTCTTTCAGCAGGGCAAAGGAGCCCGCTCACCTGCCAGCCTCCTCCTCCAGCAGCTTGCTGGCTATTCGGATCATCATGCAGTAGGCGAATGGGGACTTGAGGCCGTGGCGCGTGAACTTGCTGAGCATCTTGTTGACTGCCAGGCGGTCGTTCTTCCGCACATGGTACAGCAGGCCCAGAGCATGATACTGCACAGAGAAGGAGAATGTCACAAACCCACAGTGGGTTCTTTCCCCTTTTGTCCCCTCTGTTGCCCAGAGGCGCCTGGCTGAGCTGCAGCGATTTGCTCCATGCCCAGCTGCTGCTGGCTATTCCCCTGATGGAGGTGGGGGTCCTACCTGCACCATGATATTGTCACTGGAAGCTGCCTCCTGAGCCTCATTCACCCAGCGCTTTACTACATCATAACTGGTCTTCAGCAAGTGCTGGAAGGAGATGAAGCCAGAACAACCCATGAGATCAGGATGGAAGAATTTGGGAATTTCAACTTATATTAAGAAGCAATGAGCCTTCCCCATGAGTGTGCTGGCAGCAGCAACTTATAGAAGAACAAGGGATCAGCATGCAGAGACCTGGCCATGACAGCTGCAGCCTCAGGAGGTTGATGATCTCTAGTAAAGTCAGCGCCAGTCCCTCAGTTCACAAAGACAGGAATAACAACAAAATCCTGAAACTCCCAAGTTGTCCAGTCCCACCACAGATGACTGCTTCCCTGCTCAACTGTCCCTCAGGCCCGTGCTGCAGGGAGTACATACCAAGGAAGACACAAGAGCAGAGCTGGACACACTTGGCACTTTGTCAACAATCGCCTGCTTCATATAGCGCTCAATGGCCTGCAACATGGTACTCTGCAGGGAGAGGGAAACAACAGCTGATATTGGAAAGCCATTCGGGGTGTGAAAGTGGATGCAAAGGCAGGAAAAGCAGAGTGGAAAGTGGGATGGGGTAAAGTAGGAAAAAGTGAAGGGCACAGAGCTGCCCCACAGGAAAAGCAGCACTTACATCAGTGATCTGACAGAGTGCTCTCACAGCAGGGCCTCGGTAATTGTCATCCTTCCCAGTCATGTCTTTGGTTAAGCTGGGAAAACAGGAAGCTCTCAATACGGCACTCCTGAGCCAGCAGCTCTCAAGTGCACACACAGTGCACACTGAGCAGCAGGCAGCCAGCACCACAGCTGAATGCCAAGCAGGCAGCTGCAGGTCTCAGGCAAATCCCACTGGGGCAGGTGGGCAGGAGGAAAAGATCAGTACTCAGGTCCCAAGCCCATCAACAAGTTGCAGGGGCTCCTGTTCACCAAGTGAGGCTGGAGAACATATATATACCACTGAGGCATTTATCCTTCCTACTGAACACTCATTCCTGCCCTTTTCCCATGGTCCTGGTCTGTGTGAGCCATTTCTGAAAGGCCAGGAGTTCATCATATTGCAGCACTTGACACTGGCCTCCTCCTCAGCCCTTTACAGACCCTGTACCGTTAGGCTCCTGACTTCCCAACTGGGCATTTCACTGGGATGATCAGCAATTCAGGAATGACTCACAGAGGGAATTTTGTTCCCTGGTTTTCTGTGCTACTACAGGAGAAGTAAATCCTTGTCTACCTGTTGAAAGCCTTGAGATTTATGCCAGAATTCTTCAAAACACATCAAGGCATTCAGACAGGAATTAATGAAAAAGCCTTTGCAAAAGTGGAAATAACAGCAGTGCTACCATATCATGTAACCAAGAGATACTCCAAACGTCCATGGGCATGGGATATGGGGACACAGCACGTTGTGCATACATCACTATGCGTTCAATGTCTGTATTTTAATGGTCTTTTATAAAGGAAAATTTTTTCCTCACCAAGGGCATTCCCTATCATCACCCTGCTTAGGGACTAGAGTTATCTTCAAGAAGCTGGACAGACATTACTGAAGGGCATATCAATATTACAGCAAGAAAAGTGAAGTAACTGACCTGCTAGTAACAATTATCACATCTTCTGCAATAGAAGACATCTCTTTGATAGTAAGGTAACACATCCTGCGAAGAGTTGGCTGGCAAGGAAATAAGCAGGAACAACATCAGCTGAGATGATCCCAGATAGGAAGGGATCTCAGTTTTCCCTGCTTACATAATTTTATCATGAAGATCACAAAAACCTGATACCTTCAGAGCACCTCACTCCCTGAGTGTAAAAGATGTCAAAATCCATACTGATTAACAAAACACTTCTTCCTCGTTTAAATCTCTCAGTCTTAGAGTGAGGCCATAGAGATACCAGATTTAGCTGGATCTACAGTTTCATCTTCCATTTCTGATTCACATGAACAAGGAGAAAGCCTTGAAACTATTTGCTGGTTTGCTGGTTAAAAGCCTTGTGTTGCTTCAAAAGCAAGAAAGCAAACAATTTATATTCCTGAGTCTGGGGATTTCTACACTGGTCTCATGATTTTAATGCCTTGCAGTCTGGGGGACAACTAATGACAGTGCTACTGCTGTGGGTAGGCACTAACTCCCAGCCTCCTCCAAACACACAGTTGTTGACTCTCAGTAGGATATTTTAATGCTGGGCATAAAGCATAGTGAAATCCACCTGCCTACCACAATCTCATGAGTTAAATGGCAATTTAGAGGGAGGAATCTCTGCCTCAAGAGCAGTGCATACTTCAGTTAAGCTGCTACAAGATCTGGGAAAGGCTAGGAAGCTGATCACCATTTATAAACTTTCACCCTACTCTTCCCACTCAGATCAGGTAACTTCAGACAGGGCAGAAAAGCTGCTTGTATAAAAATGTGTATCTCAAGGGACAATTTGTCCCACCAGGTAAATACAGAAAACAAAAGGCAGACTTACATCATTGGACTGAAACAGCTTGGTCATAGCAAAGAAGGATTCGGTAGCTTCCATGACACCAAGGTGCTCCCCCTAGTCATTTGGAAAGAAGAAAGGAAATCCCAATTATCACAACCAGCTTTGGGCCTGATGTGCATGTTTGTATAGATGTATATTTTCTCCCTCTTACCTGGTTTATGAGATACAGGATCTTGGTGAGGATATGAGCACATTTTCGTGGGTTTATGGGAGTCTCATTAAACACTCGAGCCTGGAAACAAAGCACAGACAAGTACTGACACTGACAGCCCCTTGCAAACACTGTCCCGCCTGTCCCAACAACACATTGTGAGTGAGGTATGGCAAGATACTTAATGAGTTTGGATCAGATTTCCCTTTAAGTTCTGTTAAACATGGGCCCCTTTATATGGGTGGTTTTGCAGTCTGGGATTACAAATCCAAGAGCAATAAAGATTTAAAGGCTAAATTCTCATTACACTTTCACCTTCACAGGTCTGCATTGTGTGCTAGCTAAAACACCACTTCTGACTGACAAACCTGAGCTCAGTAAGGCTGTGGGAGCCAACACCACTCCCAACCTCACAAGCAAACAGAGAATGCTGAAACAACAGGGGCTGGGGATTGAGATGTTCACCTGCTCTTGAAAAGGATGGCATTTCTTCAGAGAAAATTCATAAAACTATTTAATAACCACTCACACCCCTCTCATTAATTTTGTCATTCACAAGAGATTTGGGGTGTCCAAGGCCAGTTTCCCAATCTCACTGGTTTGGGGTGAGCTTTCTCAGATAATTTTATTCCTTTTATTACTATTTGTAGTTGACAGTCCTTAATTTTTTACAGAGACCATTTCATCCTTCTCTCTTCATCTGTCCAATAATAAAATAAGAACTGTTGCCCATTTCTTTCAGAGCAAGCAGGACTGTAAGAAACCCTCATTTCCTTCCTGAAGTTCTCCAGTGACCTACTGTGGTGGTTTTATCAAGAGATGGAGAGACTCTATCCAGAGGGGTACACTGGATAGAGGAGATGGTCTGAAAATTTACCTCTTGCAAGACTGCACTCTTCTCCAGGTGCTGGAATGGGTTGGAACTCCCACCTGCAAAACAAAGAGACTAAAAGTCTCTCCAAGGATAGTGCCATGGGAAAGCAACTTTTTAACCATGCCCATACTTTAAAAACAGTCTGAGCATTTTGGGGTAATTTTTTTCATGAACACCAAGCAATCAGAGCACCCTCTTTGTAGTAATGTTTATTGGATGTCTTCATAGCAGTCAGGACATTGTTCCATTTGCCATCCCCTCCAGAATTAACTGACTGTGAGCTGAGGTACACTGATTAGCTGTAAAATAACTGTGCTCTACTGTACCCCCAAAGACCTATTTCCACCCCTGGGCTGGAAGCTTGCTGGCAGTTAAGAGCATCAATAGGACAGGCCTAGAAACAAAAGCTTAGACAGAAAGAGGTATCACTTGCCAGACTGGTGAGTCAGGAGAGTTTTATCCCTCCCATATAAACCAATCAAGAATCCACCAGTAATGTATTTTGGCTCTATCACTAATTAGGAGAACAAGACAGCGGACTATATAGGCTGGACATAAAGTAACTTTCATTGTTCCACTTAACAAAGTACATTATACTGAGTAATTAAAATCCCCAGCAATTAAGCATGAAATAATCAGAGGGAAAAACACTATCATTCTGCACAGTTTGTATTAGACTGCCTCCCAAGCATTTGTGAGCTGCAGCTTTTCAAAAGCTGCTAGTTATCAATAAGCAGGTTTTAATTAGCACCTATCTTCAGCCTGGCCCTGGGACAAAATGCAGCCTTTTTCAGGGTTGTTCCAGTGTTTGCTCCAAAGCCTGGTCCACTAGAGAGAACATCTCCTGGGCCAATATCTGACCTGATCCAAGCTTGAAGCATCCTAGGCTGGTGCCAGGAGCCCTTTCTAGAGTAAGCCTTACATACAAAAGCAAACACATCTGCACTCTGGCTCCTTCCTGGTTCATCAAATGCCCTCCTCTGGCTCAGGAGAAGTTTGCAAAGGCAGCAGGTGGCTGAACAAAACCCAGACACTTACATGAGGTTGAAGAAGTAGAACAAAACAAGGGGAAAGAGCAAAAATGTCTCTAGGATGAGTATGAACTGGTTCTAGTATAAGTGTGAGAATGTGTTCCATAAAACCAGTCCAGCGGCCTAATAGCCCAGTATTTCCATGGTCTAGCATGTCTACAATCCTTAAATCAGCCATGAACAACACAGAATCACCTCTTCATCTTTCATAATGCTAGGGATCTTGAAATACATTGTACATGGGGTCACAGTCCTCACAGCACCCTGCACCAGTTTTCTTCCATAGAGAGGGAGAAAGATGCAGGGAGGGCAGAGGTTCTGTGTTCATAAAGTTCCTAATGTTGTGTAACTAACAACAATTAATTCTGGTTTGTAGAGAAACATAATTTTGTGACCAAAATAACATGTCAAAAGGAGTGGGAGCAGGTCATCCAAGGCTAGCTAAACCATTCATGGAAAGCAAAGACACAGAAGCCAATTAACTGGATACTTGCATCTCCTGCCAGCCCTAGACATAGGTACTGTCAATACACACCCAACTGATGGGTGTGGCACGTAAAAATGAGGAACAGCCCCCAAAATTAAGGCCAAGAGCAATTCCCCTCCAACAGCTGCCTCACTAAATTTTCTGCTTATCAAGACGTCACTGGAGGCCTTGGAAAAGGGAAACAAGGGCAAAGCATTTAATGCACATTAAGATAAAAAGCAAGCACAGTCACACAAAACAATTACCAAGATGTAAGCTGAATCAATTTGCTTCAGGACACACTGATTTGTTATGCAGACCAAGCTGTGTAGAAAGCTTCATAGGAAGATGAAAAAGATACCACAAAGCTAAACCATGAAAGAAAACACTGTCTTACGATGCATAATTTCCACCTGAATTACACACCACATAAAATATCAACCTTTTCCTTACTAACCAGCCTAAAGTTTTGAAAAGTCAGGCAATCACTTCATGTTTCCTTGGTGCTCTCAGATTTTCTGATCCTTTGACAGTAGCAGTGATTGTGGGGGCAGGTTGTGGATTCTACCTGGCTATAGCACCTGGTTCAAGAGCTAGGCAACTGTGAACAGGGCTAATATGCTCAATATTTAGTCTCAGGCTCTGCACCTGGTAATGTGGCAGGTAACCTCAGGGTGCTGTGCCAATGCAGCCAGTTTAGCCTCTGGCTTCAGCTGCGAGAAGGAGGCAGCAGACTGCTCTGGTGCTCTCAGAGTGCTTCCCACTGCATTCTATGGACACCAGCAAGCCCCCGCTGCCAAGCTGGCACCAGCCTCCCCTCCCAGCTCCCCTGGGGGTACCCCCCTCACAGATCCCTTCATTTCCACAGGAGGGATCTCTTCCCTCACAGCTCTCCCCGTAGCCACGAAGGGGTGCCCCCCTACCAATCCCCTCCGTACCCACAGAGGGGTCTCTTCCCTCACAGCGCCCCCGGCCTCCCCTCACCCGACTCCTCGTCCTTCTTGTCGAACTTCTTCAGCATGGTGCTACCGTCGCAGGCCCGTCGCTGCAGCCCTCCAGTCCCGTGGCAGTGGCAGTCTCAGCCTAGATCCTGATCCTGATCCCGACCCCAACCTGGTACTGGTCCCGATCCCGATCCCGGACCCGGCACCGTCCCCGCCCCTTCCTGCCCCCGCCCCTTCCTGCCAGCCTGTCACTGCGGCCGCCACACTGCGCAGGCGCGGGACCGCCCCCCGGACGTGTCCGGGGCGTGGCGCGGAGCCGTGACGGACCTGAGGGGGCGGGGCCGACATGCAATGGCGCGGTCTGATTGGCGGGGGCGGGGCTGGCGGGGCTGGTGTTGAGGTCCGCACTGGAGGGACTCTGGGGCAGGGGCAGCACTGGGGACACTGGGACTGGAGGGGACACTGGAACACTACTGGGTTCACTGGGGCTGGGGAGAGCATAGGGCCTGGTGCAGGAGGCACTGGTACCAGAGGAAACACTGGTGATATGCGGTGGCACTGGGATCCCTGAGCTGGGCAGGGGAAGGGCACTGGGGAGATAAAGGGACACGAGGGGCAGAGGAGGCTGAAGCATGGGGACACACTGGGATTCGGGGAGGATGGATGAGCCACTGGGGCAGGACATGGAAAGGAGGAGATCCTGGCAGGCTCAGCGTCCCAGGAACAATTGGGGGTGGCAGGGGAGAACCCCCTTCTGGGGAATGGACAGTTGTCACTCAGGCTGCCTGCCCTGGGGTGTCCCATTTGGATGCACCAGCTCTGGCAGGTCTTCCTATGACCCCTGTCCTCCACTGCTACTGGCAGACTGTCTCTACCCTGGACCACAAACTCCAGGCTCAGCCCCACAACACACACCCACTGGGTGTAAGGGGGTATCTCAAGGGGCCAGGCACTGCCTGGGCATCACCTGAGCCTCAGGTCAGGCAGGGGTCACAAAGGACCTTTTACCCACCTTCCTACCTCACCCCAACCCACCATCTGCTGGCACATCCCTTCCTGAAATCTGTCCCTCCCATGGAATGTGGGGTCACCCCAGTTTCTTCTGCCCCTTTCCCAAAGCCAGTGCCCGCTCCACAGTGAAAGGGCTCACTCACCCTGCAGCAGGTACTCTTCGAAGAGCATGGCCGTGTCCCCCACCAGCTCCAGTGGCCCCCTTCAGGACTCCCCGGCCTCTGCCTTACGTGCACCACCCTGTACTTTGCACGGGGCGGCCGCACTCCGCTCTGCTCTTATCTCCCAGCTGCGCTGAAAGCGGCAGCTCCAGTGGCACAACACAATGTCCCTGTTGGCCCAGAGCTGCTGTGGGCTCCCTGGGCCAGAGGCTGGCTTCACTGTTGGTGCAAGGTCTGACATCCCTCATTTGGAATTTAATGACCTCCCTTGCTGGCCCTGGCATAGCATCTCTGGGGAAAGGGAGTGTAAAGGAGTGCAGAACAGGTATAGAGCACATCAAGTTGTGTTTGATGCCACATTTTATTGTGCGCGCTCACTCAAAACTCTGGCTTTGAGGCTTGGCCAAGCGTTGTGGAGGATTTTGTGTGCTTCAGTCACTCAGAGAGAAAAAGCACCCAGGAAAAGCTGCCTGGCTGGATGCAGCCCCTTTGGAGACATCTCGATGGTGGATGAGCAGGGAGCAAAGCCAGGCATAGAAATCCCTGTAGTGCCTGGGGCTGGGACCAGCTGTGCTCAAGCACTGGCCAAGATAAACCCAGCTGTTTCTTCTCCAGTGGTGCTGAGGTGATAGTTATTAAACCAAATCTTCCCATGGCTGCTGCTTGTGCCATGAGCACGGGGGCTGGGGGGATGAGGTGCCATGTCCACAGTCCTCTGCAGACACACTGATGCTGCTCCACACTTCCCTCTGCCTGTGCCCCAGGCAGCCCCACTGCCCTCTCCAGCCTTGCTATATCCCAGCCAGGACAGTTTATCTCCTGCGCCCGATGCGGGCCATCAGCTCGGCATTGGCAGCTGCCTTGGCCTGCAGTTCCTTCTCTCTGGCCAGGTCGAGTAGGATTTTCAGTAAGTGAGTGTGGACATCAAGTGACAGGGACACCTTCCTCCCCTTTTTCCTGGGAGCAGCTCTCTTGGTGGCTGGGCTCATCAGCCAGGGCAGTGTTTGTCTTTCTGATCCCTCTAGCAGTGGCAGGCTGGCTTTGTCCAGATGAGACCTTGCCCCAGACCCATTGTCAGCCCTACTCGTTTTGGAGAGGCCTGGCAGCATCTTGTTATCGCTGGTGGTTTCCTGCCTCATCAGCTTCCCTCCATCCACAGCTCTGGGGGCTGGTGGGAGCCGCTCGTGGCTCGGTCCCTTCCAGGCTCTCGTTGGTGCCCCGAGGACCACCAGGAAGGTGAGCAGCATCCTGCCTCGCAGCGTGGCTGGGAGTGCCTGCAGGGAGCATGTGGCTGGCACTGAGCATCTCTTCCATCACCCTGTTGTGACCCCAACAGCCCCCCAGGCAGGACACGTCCCCACCAGAGTGTCACCCACAGAGCCCCTCCACTCCCTGCACCAGCTGCTGGGGCTTTACCCTCCTTTCAGGAACCCTGCATTATTCCACCCTGATTTTAACTCTCTTGAACAGGGTGGGGAGTTTTGGGTAGGCTGAAGGGGACAAGGGAAGCAAATCACCCGGCTGTCCTTGTCCTTTCACACAGCCCCTGGCCAGATGCCAGCTGTGCCCTCAATTTCACACCCTTCAGCCCTTTGTCACTCAGGGAAGGAGACAATGCCACTCAGGAGAGTGGCTGCCAGGCTACTGCGGCTGCTCCCCAACCCATTCCTGCCCTTTGGCCAGGGAAATGCCCAGGGTTTCAGGGCTGGATGGGCTGTGGGGCTTTCTTACTCCCATCCCTTCCCTGGCAGATGCTATTCCCTCCCCACTGTATTGCTGGGCTCTTTGGGGCAAAAACTACCCACCAAGGAGGGACATGAGCCACTTGGACTACAATACACAGCATATTGATCACAGTGGGGTGACAAGGGCAGGAGACTGGCCACATGTCCTGAGTTGTGTCAAGCCTCAGCAACTTTCTCCACCCCATCCCTCACCCTGGTCACAGGTAGGGCCCCAGGGATTGCAGGATGCTCTGCTACAGAGTGGAGGTCAGGGTGCTGGGATGTGGGGTGGGGGTCAGAGCAGGTGCAGGGACACTGCTGCACAAATCCTGCTATATAGCTGCCTCTCCCCAAAATCAGTCACCCGGCAGGGTATCTCTGGGGTGAAACCTTTGGAAAGTACCAGAGCAGGCAGCCAGAGACAGTTAACTTGCTGCGAAGTGAGAAATTAAAAGCATCGATCTAACACCCGGCAACCTATTTCCCAGCTAAAAGCCCCTGAAAAGCACCACTGAGGGCACAGCCTCACCATTTGCAGCAGGTCCTCGTCTCCTCGATGTTCAGGCAGTGCTCCCAGGGTGCAGGGACCACAGGCTGGGGATTTGCTCTGCTCCCAGCCAAGCCTTGGCTCTTATCGTGTCCCAGCTCCACCTCTGACCGCAGAGGGGGTGACGGTGACGGGGGGAAGGTGGGAGGGGGAGTGATGTGTGGAAATGGTTTTAATACATTTTGCCTAATAGCAGATGAAGTCATCCCGGGATGTGGGTGGGTGTGTGCCCCCTTGCAGCTCCTCCAGCTGCATTTGGAGGGGATTCTGGGAACCTGGGACAGCTCAATTGTAATTGTTTCATGTTTGACTTGCAAGATGTTTTTTCTCCATCTAATTAAGCCTCCCTGCTCCTGTCAGGCTGGGTAATCACTTAAGGAAGGGAGAGAACATGCATATTGCTGCCAGCCAGGGATCATGGGCAACCCTCTGGGCTTGTGCCTCACAAGGCCCCCGGACAGCTCCTGGTACCAGTTTGGCACTGTGTCCTGACAGACTCCCTGGCCACACGGAGGACATATCTAGAGACATGTCACCTCCCTGCTGTGCCAAACCCAAGCACTGCTTTGGCCACAAGTTTGCAGGACACCAGTGGCTTGCAGCTCACCTTAATGCATTCCAGCTGGGACACCAGTGGTTTGCAGGCATCTGTACCAGTTCAGCCTGGCCCAGCCCCTCTGCCAGCTGCCCAAGGTGGGTAGCAGGCTGTAGGCATTGCTGTGGGCTGAGCCCCATATACAAGGGTTTTGCTCCAAAGTTCCCCCCTTAGGGACTGTGGGAGCATGGCAAGGCTCTTCGGCTGGGTGGGCACCTGCATGAGGTGAGTTGTGGGTGCTCAGCCCCATGGGCTGGCCAGGGCCAGGAGTCAGCATGTCCAGGGTTCAGACCACTGTGGGTCTGCCCACCCCTGTGGTCTGAACCGATGGGTGACCCATCCTATGCCACCCCCCCCAGGATGGCAGGGAACGGAAATAATGCCAGCTCTGTTCCTCCTCCCAGGGACAGCCAGGAACTCACACCCAGTAGCCAAAATTAGCTGGCAGCACTGATTCACGCAGTACATCATGCAGCACCACAGACTCACGTGCTGACACGTCAGGGCCTGGACAGGGGGTCATGGCCTGGCTTGCATCAGCTGGGCACGTGCTGGACACAAGGATGGGGCACTGGGCTCCCTGGAAGAGGTGAGGAGCCCCAGCCAGCACTGCCAGCAGTGGGCAGCTGGAAAGGGCAGCCCAGCTGGGGTGGGCAGGAGGCATGCCTGAGTCAAGAGCTGTCCCCAAACTCCACAGATATCTCCAGCAATGCGCCAAGAAGTGTGACATCTCCCTGTGAACACAGCTTTAATACACATGCCCCCTGCATTGGTACACATACACATTTGCTGTATATAGATATACACAGAGAACAGCAGTACGTGTAGGGGCCACAAAGCTCACCCGGCAGCCCCTGGGCTCTGGGGCAGTGAAGGGCATGTCCGTACTCAGCCCTGGGGATGGGGGCAAGCAGGGGCTGTGACCCTGGCAGCCAACATCACTTCCACAAAGCCTTTGAGAGTAAGCGTGGGCGAGCAGGAACCTCTTCTAACATAGCACCATCCTCGGGGTTTCCCTGACAGGCCCAGGGGTGCAGGTGAGATCCCCCGGATTAAAGACACGTGTGCTGCTGGCAGGCATGTGAGCTGGAGGGTAGCACATGGCAAGAGCCTCCAGTCTCCCCACAGGTCATTGCCAAACCTTCGCAGCCACAAAAGGGGAACTGGGCCCTAGTTGAGGTTAAGGTGAAATTTATTCAGATGGAGCTGATTACAGGGATGTTGTGCAGAGAGGCACTGCCTGGCGCAAGGATGTGGGTAGCTCTCCCAGCAGAGAGCAGAGAGGGAGTTGGGGGTCTGTGTGGGGCAGGAAAGGGTACAAGGGTATTATGGGAGGGAGCCCAACTATGCCAAGTCTCAGCTCTGCTTCCAGAGAGAGGGAACAGGGCTAAGAACCATTCTGTTGGCCACAAATAATTTAAAAATCAAACTGAGAACAGCCTAGTGGGAAAGGGAGTTCAGAGCCTTGGTGGGAGGCAGTTTCCCATATGATATAAATTTCACCTTAATGACAATAAACTGATATGAAATGAAAAACCCATGAGCAGCATAAAGACAGGTTAGAAATAGCACCAGGTTCCTGCTGGGGCTGGTGGGTACATGGCCACTGCCACCAGGGGCAGCCCAGCCCCGGCCAGGGCGGCAGCTGGGCCTCACTTCCAGGCAGCCCTGTCTGCCGAGACACTGCCTGCACCTACACCTTTGGCTGCCCTCCCACCTTGCTGCCGGCACTGCCACGGGAATCTGTGGAGAGAAGAAAGGCGCTGTCAGAGCTGAGGTGGGCGACCAGCACTGTCCCCCCAGCTCTGCATTGCTGAGGCCACAAGGTGGAGGTGCTGCTGGACCTGCTAGTGCCGGCAGCTGTGCCAAGCTCTGCCTACCTGCCCCTGGGCGCTGCCCACAGTGCAGTTCACACTCCTCCTTGCTGTCAAAGCGGTTGAGGTTGCCCCGGCAGCCGCTGTAGACAAAGGGCCGGCACTCGGTGACTCTTTGGTTGTAGTACCACCGCAGGGTGTAGTGCTGGCAGTCCCCCTCGTCCAGCGGCAGCCTGCAGGGCTCAGCTGTGGGGCAAATGCTGCTGGTGAGGGCAGGCAGGGGCTGGCAGCACACCAGCGGTGGAGGCTGCCAGACCCACTTGGCAGAGGAAGGGAAACCCCAGAAGGGGAAGGCTGAGCATGGGAAGGGTTTGGCTGGAGGAGACGTCTCTGTGCTCTGCCCAAGTGCTGGAATTGAGAGCAGGAGACATCACTCTGAGCAAGGTGTCTCCCAGGACAGCTCCCAGGAAAGAGTTGGGAGGTAGGTGGCGTGGGGACATGATGGCCACAGCACCTCTTGAAAGGGTTATAGAGGGACTCTCTGAAGGCTGCTGCCACTGAGGCTTCCCTGATCTCCTGGGGCCTTTAGGATCCATCTTGTGGCTCATGACCAGAGCACAGGAAACCTGCCAGGCCAGCAGGTCCCACCAGCCCAGCACACCACCCATCAGTGCTGGTGATGGCTTCGCTGAGGGGGATAGAGCACAAGGTCTGCATGGTGTGGGCAGCACACAGTGATAGAGAAGGTGCAACCCTTCCAAGTACCAGTGGGAGGGCAGGAAATTCCAAATCCCCCCCCGCCGACAGATGGCACAGGGACTCACTGCCCAGCTGGATGCAAAGATAACACCCCAGCAAAACCTGGGGCAGCTCCATGGTTTCCCCTAGTAGCTTAGCTCTCAGTGCCAGGTGAGTGCAGGGCAGCTCACCATCCCACTGCTCCAAGCTGTCCATCTCCGGGTCCTCATCGTAGTCCTCCTCCTCTCCCTCCATGTCATACGCAAGGCCATCATTGTCGAGCACGATCTGCCTGCCCTGCCCTGGGAGACAGCACCACGCATGAGCAGTCCTCACTACACACATGGAGCACAGAAAAAGGGGGGCAAGGACTAAAAGCACAGGGATGACACACCCTCATCCTCAGTGTGTGACAACTTGAGCACAGGGACTATGTGAGCACTGCCAGCAGGGAACGGCTGACTGGAGAAGGACCCTGTCAAGGGGACAGAGTCATCATGGAAGAGGCAAAGGAGTCTGGGGTGCTTTGCCCTTCTTTCCCAAGGGAAAAACACCCCTTTTTGGGGCAGTCCAGCACTGCCCCAACCCTGTTGCAGCCTGACAGGGTACATGGACAGGGATGGTGGACCTGGGGATACCCCCTCCTCTCTCTGCACCACAGACCAGGGCTGCCATGGGGGCTTCTAGAGGAGGAACAGGCAGGGAGACAGAGAGACAGCACCCACTTGGAGCCCAGCAGGATAGGGACAGGGGAGGGCACAGGGAGGCACACATGCCCATTTCACCAGATCTCATAGGTCCTCCGGACTCTCCATCACCTGTTTGGTCATGCTCTTTCTCCTGGCGGACGATTCTTCCTACTCCCTGGGCAGAGTGGAAGCTGCTCCTGGCCTGAGCCCCCCAGCCTCCTTGGAGAGAAAGTACCCACCTCATCCCAGCCCACCCCTTGCCTCCATCCCTCCAATCCCACTCCTCCAGCCTACCCTTCCCTCCAGCACTGCTGACCCCTGCAAGGCCCCTGCCCCAGTTCTGACACTCAAGAATAGATGGGGTGTAGTTCCTGTGATCCCTTCAGTTGGGCAGACCCTGGCAGCACCCAGACCCCATTGGCACCATCCCAAGCCAGCTGCCCCTAAGGACCCCTGTTGCACCATCACTTCTGCCACACACCATCCCTTCTCCCTGTGCAGGGTCCTACACTGATGCTGACCCTGACTGAAGGGGTCACGGAGGGTGCCAGCCACCTCCAGCTCCCCAAAACCAGTGGCACATCTGGGTGCCAGGGCCCCTTTGGTGCCACACGTGTGGGGCAGGGGGATAGGAAAGAAGAGCTGCAACCTGAGTGCTCACGTGAATCCTGATGCCGTGGAAAGTGGCCACCACAGGCTGTGGGAGAGACAGGGTGGGGGTCAGGGGCAGCGGGTCCAGACCCCCAGCCCCAGGGCAGCAGCGGGGATGCTCACCACAGTGCTGGCTCATCTCCTGCCTGACGAAGCCACGGATCTCCTCCTCCTGCCAGGCACATGAAGGGGCAAAGGCAGTAATGGGGGATGGTGCAATTAAAGAGGAGGAAAACCCTTTCCCAGGGTCCAGCAGAGCCCAGAGGTGAGGGCAACCCCTACATCAGTGGCGGTGGGATGGATCCAGCACGCCTTCCCACCCCAGTGACCTGAGTGTCACGAGCCTATGTTATCTCCCTTCTGGCTCCTTACCGTCATGCCTGGCTCCCCCTTCTCCCCACGGAGCCCATGGGTGCCAGGACTGCCCTGGGGACAGCAGAAAGGAGGTGGGAAGCTAGCCCTGGCTGGAGCTCATCCAGGCAGAGCCAGGCACCTGCACACTTACCTGCTCTCCTCTCTCGCCAGGGATGCCAGGCATGCCACGTGCACCTGGCACTGACTGTCCAGGGGGACCTCTCTCCCCCTGCAAAGGACACGTGCTCAGGATCTGGTGGGTGGGTGCTGGAGTCTCTCTGTTCTCCCCAGCACCATGGATGTGCTTCTTTCCCTACGCCTGCACCCCAGGGGTGCCAGTGCAGGTGGGGATGGGGATGGGTCCAGCTGAGCTCAAGGACAAGCAGGGTTCCAGAATCCTCCCCTCAGACTCCATCCCCTGGGCACGGGAACACAAGGGAGGAACCCAAAGCCAGCGAGGTGGCAGGGAAGGACAGAGTTGGGACATGACTCCAGATGCCACCCACCCCTCACCCACTAAGGGAACTGGGCAGTTCCATCCTCACAGCCCCAGAGGGGGACCAGTCACCTGTGGTGACGACTTACCTTCTGGCCCTGCATGCCCTCAGGACCTCGTGGGCCAACGCTCCCTGAGGGCCCAGGGGGGCCAGGAGCACCGTCACTGCCCCGGGGACCAGGGCTACCCATAACACCTGGGGCACCCTGGAGGAGAGCAGAGGGTGAGGCCAGGGGAGTCAGAGCCCCTGACTTCAGAGCAGATGCCATGGACATCCTCTGACCCCACAGCTGGGCATCCCCAAAGAACCAGCACTGGTGCCTTCTTATGAAGAGCAGGGAATTGTTGTCATTCATTGTTTAGTGACATAATTTAGAGCAGTGCTGAATGACTCTTCTGGGAGCATCAGGCTCTGATATGCTTCCAACCAAGGCTGTATCCTGGTACAAGCAATGTGGTGCAATGCATCCCATCCCTTTCCAGCTGGCTCACCCGGTCTCCTTTCTCCCCCTGGTCTCCTTTGGCTCCCTGCTGCCCGTCAAATCCCCGGTCACCCTGGAAAGAGGAAGGGACAGGCAGCAGGGGACAGACAGTGGGGGACAGACAGTGGGGGGCAGGCAGCAAGGGGATGAGGTGCCAGCACAGCTTTTCCCAGCAGTGCTCTAACCTACCTTGGGTCCCATGAGCCCTTCCTTTCCAGGAATGCCTGGTGGTCCTGACAGACCCAGTTCTCCCTGGGGGACAGAGCAGATGCCCATCAGCCACCAGCCATGCGTTCCTGTCCCACCCGGGTGTCAGTGTGGTGCTTACCGGCTCGCCTTTCCTCCCTGACAGCCCCGAGCGCCCTGGGATCCCTGGCTCTCCCTACAGCAGGCAGGAGAGAGGCAGGGAAGTCAGTCCTTCACCCCTCAACACTCACCCCAGAGCCACAGGCACAGGAGGGGACCCTATGACCCTGTCACGGGGTCAAGGTTTGGCCTCAGCCATTTCCCCACTCCCGCTGGCTGATGGAGGGGATCCAAAGGGCCACAGCCTCCAGGCAACATCCAGGCTCCTGCAGCACCCTACAGGCACCCACTCACCTTCTCACCCTTGTCCCCATTGAGGCCACAGGCACCTTTCATGCCCCGGTCACCCTGCAAGGTTGGGAAGACTAAGCCATGCCAAGCCAGCACTAGTCCTGGCTAGGAGAGCTCTGGCAGCCAGAGAAGCTAACCCACCTTGAGGCCACGCATGCCCAGGGGTCCCATGTCCCCCTTCTCTCCCCGGGCCCCGGGGATCCCATCACGGCCAGGCTGACCCTGTGAGAGAGCACACACCGTGACAAGGGTCTGCTCCTGCCCTGCACTGCAGTGGCAGGGGCACAAAGACACAACTCCTCACCGGCTCACCAGGCTCTCCTGGTGCTCCAACCTCTCCCTGGGAAGGCAAAGGCATCAGTCAGGGCAGGTGAGGGGGATGGTGCCACCAGCATCTCCCAGCAGAGGGGCTACCCAGCTTCATACCTTCTGCCCACTAGGGCCACGTGCCCCAGGGAAGCCCATGGAGCCCTTCTCTCCTTGGTCACCCCTTGTGCCCTGCAAGCAGAAACCCAGATCAGCACAGGGCTGGAGGGAGAACTCCAGCCACTGCATGGCCACAGCACCGCCATGGTCACCTCCGACGTCAGGTCTGGCAGCTCCCCTTGCACCATGTCCCTGGTGCCTACTAGCACCAGCACATAGGGCACAGGGATGCTGTCATGCCCTGCTTCCTGTGTCCATTGCCATGTCAACAGCCCTCCATGATCCCCAACCCAGCAGCTCCCAGCCCTGCACAAGTTGCCCCCAGCCCTGTACCTTCTCTCCAAGCATGCCTTGCTCCCCCTTGTCCCCTTTGTCCCCTTCTGTGCCCTTCAGGCCACGCTCTCCCTGCAAAGGAGGAAACACAGGGAGGGGTCAGGAAATGAAGAGAAGCTCAGACACAAATTAGGGTGGGGAGAACTCCCGTGGGGGCAGGAACATAGGGGACTGTAGGGTGGCTGAAGGAGAGGGGACAACATGCTCTGCAAGGGAGGGTCCTTCAGCAGGAAAAAGCTCCTCCAGCTCTTCCCAGAGGGACAAGAAGGATGGGGAGAGGGAGGATAGGGACTGCTCTTACCGGCTCCCCCTTGCTGCCCCGTGCTCCAGGCGGCCCCTCCACCACCACAGTATCGCCCTGTACACCCAAAGCAGAGAGAGAGGTGGGGGTGAGAAGGGGGGTCAGGGCTGCTGCCTGCCTTCTCATTGCCCCCCACCCCAAGGACTCACCTTGTCTCCTTTGGGTCCTGGAGCCCCAAGGTCTCCCTGTCAGGAAGGTGAGATGCTGCAAAGATGCACAGCAGGGAGCAGGCAGCACCTCCCTGGGCACCCCAATACCCAGGAGGCACATCATTTTCCCCCCAGCTCCTCAGCTCACAGAGTCCCTTACCTTGTCCCCACGCTCCCCACGGTTCCCAGGCAAGCCCTTTGGGGGAGAAGAGAGGTGTGTTCAGGAAGGGGCCCGGATCAGGGAGCAGCTGAGGAAGGGGGGTACTTACTGCTGGCCCACGATCCCCTTCTGGCCCTGGGCGCCCATCTTCACCCTGCAAGAAGAAAGGGATGTGAGAAGGGGGTTTAGTTTGGGGGCACCTCAGCATGACCTCACCCCAGGGACAGCTGCAGCTCTAGCTCAGAGACCTTTCAGGGCTGGCACCGTGAGCCTTCCTGTCCCTGGCTGTGGGGACATGGGGGGGACTGTGGCAGTACCTACCCGTGGTCCCGGGTCACCACGTTCACCTCTGGCTCCTGGCAGCCCAGCCCCTAGAGCGCCCTGCCAGAGGAAGGCAAGAAGTCATCCCCATCCTCACTGCCCACAGCTCCCTCAGTCCTGCCAGGTACCCCCCCAAGCCAGGAGACACCCCACAGTCCCCAACACCTCTCTGGGTGCCTGCACACAGGAGGCTCCTATGTGCCACCATCCAGAGTGGGCTCAGCATCCTCAGAGGGGAGGTGGCTGCAGGGACACACCACAAGAGAAGCAGCCTCCCACCTCTCACGCTATAGGGCTACCCTTGGTCCTACCTTGTCACCCTTCAGGCCAGGGGCCCCTTGCATGCCCTAAAAGAAAGGAGAAGGGTGAATAAGCCACAGGAGGAAGGCAATACCTGACACCCTGCAAAACATTGCTGAGAGTCCCACCGTGGTGCTGGGCACTCCAGCAACGCCCTGCCCCAGGGGCTAGGGAGGTGCCGGCTGGGTCCCTGTCAGCCTGTCTGAGACAGCAGGGAAGCCAGGGCAGAGCCTACACGCGCAGGAATGCTGTGGCACCATACTCACGGCCGGCCCTGGGGGCCCCACAGGTCCCGGTGGTCCAGCGGCGCCATCTCTGCCTGGAAAGCCGATCAAACCCTAGCAGAGAAAAAGCATGGAATGCCCAGGGGCTGTGGCTTCCTGTGCCCAGGGGCTTGCAGAGACCTCACTGACACTGCATAAGGGTCCAGGGTTGCCAGGACCAGTAATGCCACGTTCTGGTTGTAGTCTTTACCCTCTCTCCCGGGGGACCCGGAGGGCCAGGCTGTCCGTTGTCCCCTCTCAGGCCTGGCTGTCCTGGCACCCCAGCAATGCCTGCTAAGCCTGGGGGTCCTGGTAATCCTGGCAAGCCGGTGTCACCCTGAAGTAGGGAAGTAAAAGATGAGGCCCACAAAAATAGCTCCGCAAGAGTGTGCTTTTCCCTCAGCTAGCCAAGCTAGAGCATCACTGGGGCATTAGGGACATGACCAGAGCCAGGGTGACATGGTGACAAGGGGACAGGGGTTACCTTCAAACCTGGAGGCCCATCCTGTCCCGGTGGTCCGCGTGCACCAACACCCGGTGATCCCTGCAAGGTGGCAGAGAGCATGCAGCACATCACCTGGCTGGTGGGCACAAGGATGCCAGGGCCACCACGCTACAGAGCATCCCCCAGGATGGGGATCCCCCTGGGGGCAGGGGACACGTACCTTCTCCCCTTTGGCTCCAGAGGATCCTTTGGCTCCCTGTGAAGACACCAAGGCCCCAGGAAGCCTGGGCAGTAGGTGGCAGATCCCAGCCCCCGCCAGCATCCACTGTCACCAGTATCCACCCACCACCCCCATATGGCTCCTACTCACATCTTCCCCAGGATCTCCCGGCTCTCCAAACCTTCCTGGCTCCCCCTAGCAGAGAAAAACAATGAAAAAGCAGATATGTGGGATTATGAACTGGGCCAAGCAGCAAGGGAGCTGGGGACCACACAATCCTCTCCCCACCAGGGCAGCACTCACCTTTTCACCCTTGGGGCCTGGCAAGCCTCGGTCACCCTTGGAGCCCTGTCAGGGACAGCAGTGTAAGGGGAGAGGGCAGCCACAGGGCTGGCTTGCCCCTGAGAAGGCAAGGGTGGTGGGGGCGGATGAGGGTAATGGTAGGGAAAGGTTAATGAGGGGAGATGAGGGTAACAGGAGTGTCAAGGTTTACAGGGGGTGACTCACGGGCTCTCCCAGCAGCACACCCTCCAGCAGCGCAGGCTCGCCCTGCAGGGGACACACGGGTGCTCAGATGTGCCCACTGTGAATGCCAGTGTCCAGCAGACCCTTGCCCACCCCAGCCCTCATACCATGGCTCCTTACCTTCTCTCCCTTAGCTCCAGGGGGGCCAGCGATGGCCTGGGGCAGAAGACAGAGTGAGCAGGTGAGCAGGGCTGCACGGGGATGCTCGCCCTGGCCAGTAACACTGGACGAGGCAGCTCTGCACTCACCTGCCCTGGGGCTCCAGCATCCCCTGGCTCTCCCTTGGGACCAGCAGGCCCCGAAGGTCCCGGTAAGCCCTGGCACAAGCAGCACAGCCCTCAGCCTTAGCTGTAGACAACCCAGGCTGAGCTGAGTGGGTTCCCCCTGGGGTAGGGCAGGGTGAGCATCAACGTACCATCTTCCCAGGCACTCCTGCCTCGCCGTCCTTCCCTGGCACACCATCCCTGCCTGGCACGCCTGGCTTCCCGCTCTCCCCCTGCAGGCAGTAAGAGTGGGGGTGAGGCGTGGGGGTCCTACAGCCCCCCAGGCAGCCCCAAGCACCCACACTGATGACAGCCAGATGTGGGGGGGCAACACACTCACCACTTGTCCTGGCAGCCCAGGGACACCCGGTGGGCCCTGCAATGGAGACATGAGCAGAAATCAAGCAGCATCCCAGGCAGCAGGAACAGCCAAGGAGCAGGTTTATGGTGTTGCAAATACCCACCCCTGGGCCAGGGGGGCCAAGGGGTCCTGGCAGGCCCATGTTGCCCTGGGGACCAGGCAAGCCCTGCAATGGAAACAGCCACATCAGAGAGGAGATGGCACAGCCAGGACCTTGGCTGCCCATGTGGGAAGGTGTGTTGGGGTGGGACTGGCTGATTTTGGGGAGGCTGGATGGTTTTGGGCAGCCAAATGGGTACTGGCAGGGAGGGTATGAGTACTCACACGGATGCCAGAGCCAGGTTCCCCCGGATCACCCTGTGAAGAACACGTTGCATTAGCCCAACCAACCTAACCAACCACTTTTGTGGTATACTTTGGTCACAGGCATATCTTCATACCTGGATCCAGGAGAGGGTCCAGCCCAAATGTCCCTCCCTCCAGCCCAAAACCTCCTGAAATGTGGTCCTCCCTCCAGTCCCCAAATCTGGCAATGCACCATTTTCCCTCTGCCAGGCTGGACACGGCAATGCTGATGCAGATGCCAATGCTGCTGCCTTACCTTGGCACCAGCTGGGCCCTGGGTCCCTGGTGGGCCAGTGCTGCCCTGCAGGGGACAAGGGGACATTATTGGGGTGGTGCTTGCTGGTGGCACAAGACAGTGAGGGGGCAGCAGCACCAGTCAGTCCCAGCACTGCCACTCCACCTCCGCTCCCTGGGGGAATGCCCACCCTGGATGACATCACCCTTGCATGACAGTCCCCTGCACACGGTGCAAGGTGGCCCCTTACCGGAGGTCCTGGGGGTCCTGGGTCTCCCTGATTGCCCTGAAGGGAGGAAGAAATTGGATCACTGCAGAAGTGGGTTTTCCCCAGTGGGAGCAGGGGATGTCCCCAGAGAGAGCAGACCCAGACAGTGCCAATGGCTCTTGTAAGCACCAAGTAAGACAAGCCTGGACAGGTCCTGCTAAGATGCAGGGGGCCAAGGACCCAGCCCAGCAGCAGGGTGATCCCCATGGTTTCACCAAGCATTCACAGCCAGGAGCCCCCAGCTGTGTGCTGAGGTGGTGGGGCAGAGGGACAGGGGGGACACACAGACACCTACCGGGCGTCCCAGCACGCCAGGAAAGCCTGGCAAGCCCTGCAAAGAACCACATCAGAGTCAGTGGACAAGCAGAAACCCACCACCTCCACACAGCCCTGCCTGCCCCCCAGGGATGTTCCCCATTCCCAGTGTGTGGTACCCAGCCAGGGCACTTAGGAGGCATAGGAATAGGAAGAGGGCCCCTAAAGCTCTGCAGGCCCTGCATGGGATTTGGAGGTAGAAGGAGGTGAATGAGGCATAAACGGTCCTGCTGGTGCTGGTGGTGGCTGGTGTGAGACCACAGGACCTCCCCCAGTCCCAGCCTGTATCTCTCCACCACGTCCCTACTCACCGGCTTCCCCTCGGGGCCTGCCAGCCCTCTCTCACCCGGGAGACCCTGGAGCAAAGGATGGAGACAGGGATGGGGTCAGTGCCAGGCAGGGTCCGGGGTCAGTGTCAGGCGGGGGAACAGTGTGGTACTCACTGGGGCACCATCCCTGCCCTTCTCGCCGGGCTCCCCTCGGTCACCCCTCAAGCCACCTTCACCCTGCAGTGGGGACAGGCACAGGGTCACAGGATAGGCAGGGACCTTCCCATGACCTCCTAGGGCCTGCTGACACCCAAAGAGGGGTGTGCCCAGCAGTGCCCTCACCCAGGGCTTTGCTCCCTTTTGACATTGCCGACTTATAACCTCAGACCTTATCTCCTTTGGGTCCCCGCTCACCCTCAGCTCCTGGCTCACCCTGTGTTGGGAAGAAGACAGATGCCATCAGCCCTTGCTGCCCCTCTGCCCCACCACCATCCTCAGCCTCAGCTTGTGATGTTGCCCCAGCTCAGCTGTCTCGCCTGCCCTTCTCCTTTCAGACCAGCCACACACCTTCGATCCTTTGGGTCCGATGGGGCCGCGTTCGCCTGGGAGGCCCATTAGGCTGCCCTCCACCACATCCACCTGTGGGCAGGGCACAGTCAGGGCCAGCACCCAGGGGACTTCAGGAAGGACTCCTCAAGGGCAAAGCCCTCCCCAGGCCCCTTTGCCAAGGGACTGGATGTGGCCATCCATCCCCAGAGGGGCAGGCTGGCACCTTGACGATGGTCCCCAGCAGCAGCCATCACCTACCTTGGGCCCTGGGGGCCCTGGGGGTCCAGGCAAGCCATCCCTTCCCTGAGAAGGGTAGAGAAATGGGTTGAGTGTCAAAGGCCATGGGAGAGCAGACTCTGGTTCGGCCACTCCTGACCTCCACAGGGCATCTGCCTGCCCCACAGAGAGCCCTGCATCCCCTCAAGAGGGGCATAACACAAGAGGGGAAGGGGGGCACCATGACCCTATCCCAGCTCACCTGCTCACCTCGGTCGCCCTTCTCGCCTCGATCACCCTGTGAAAACACCACGGTGGCTGTCACAGGGCTATCCCCAAGCCCCTAAACCAGGTCCCCCAGACTTCACCTCGCACCTCCACACACACTCACCTTCTCGCCGGACCTCCCGGATTCCCCCAGCTCCCCAGCCCGGCCCGGCACCCCAGGAATGCCTGGCTTGCCAGGCTCCCCTGGCTGCCCAGGCGGGCCCTCGGGACCCCGCTCACCCATGGCCCGGCCCATGGGGCCCTGGGGGCCGGGGGTACCTGGGTCGCCCTTGTCACCTTTGGGTCCTCGCTCGCCAGGGAAGCCTAAGGAGCCCTGCAAAACATAAGCTGCGCTGCCAGAGCCAGCCCTGAGGGGGCTGTGAGCCCTCCCCGAGCACCCCAGGGCTGAGCCGGCTGCATGAGCCCCCAGCCAGCCCAGAAAGCAGGAGTGGGGCAGAGTGTTGGGGTTTGGCACCAAGCCTGGCTCCACTCACCTCTCTGCCTGGGGGCCCCCTTTCTCCCGGATCCCCCCGACTGCCCTTCTGGCCCCGCAGCCGCTCGGACGCCAGCAGAACCGAGTCTGAGCTCCCATCATAGGCACCGGTGAGCTCCTTCAGGGATGAAACCTGGCAGGGAGGAGAGGGCCACCGGTCAGGGCATTAGTGGGTCCCAGCTGCGGCAGCACCCCACAGTCCTGCTAACCCATCCTAAGTTTCTCAGATCTCCCACCACCTCCCACGCCCTCTTCCTGCTGCCCTGTGGAAGGGAAAAGCCCCAGCCTGACAGTCAGGAAGTACATACCTTGATGCCAAGCGCTTCCAGGCTACGTTCAATGTTCTGCAATAAAAAGACATAAAAACAAAGTAGGTTCCTACCACAGAGGCTGTGGACCATTCTCTGTCCCCCAGGGCTGATGCTGCTGTCCCAGCACAGCAAGTCAGGGTAGGGACTCACCACTGCAGTCCCAGGGTCTCCACGTGCTCCAGGGTTGCCAGGTCGCCCCTAGGTTCACAGGAAAAGAGGGAATGAGAAGATCTACAGAGGTGCAGCAAGAGGGGTGAGCAGTGCTCACCCTTAGTAGGTTTCAGAGTTAACACTTTGGTGCTGCCTGGGTAGGGGCTGTGTTTGTGACTGAGCTGCTTGCAACTTGTCAGGCTCAGTGCTGGGTACTCACCGGCTCCCCTCGCTGTCCAGGCTCCCCTGGGTCCCCCTGAAACACAGCAAAGGGATCAAGGGGAGCAGTCAGGCTGCCCAGCACCAACTGCAGCACAGGGGCCAGCCCTGTCACCTTCGGGGTGGGGACTTATTCCCTCTGCCATGTGATCCCCCTCAGATTTTTGCTTTGGGGGACTAGGGGGCAGGAGCACACTTACCTTTGGTCCAGCCACCCCACGGAGGCCTGGGGAGCCCTAGAAGACATGGAGGTGACACAATAGCACCTGGCCCCCACGGACACAGGGCAGTGCCCTGAGGGAACCATGGATGGGGGTCCTGCCTGCCTCAGAGCAGTCTGGACTCCAGGGTCTGGTGCTGAGTGGCACCATGGGGTCGAGAACTACACACCTGGCCTGGGGGGCCAACCTGCCCTGGGGCACCAGGAAGGCCAGGGGGGCCGAGGGGGCCTGGCACACCTCTGTCCCCCTGCTCGCCCTTGGCACCGCTGCGGCCCTGCCGAGAGAGCAGTATCAACCCCAGAATCTGGGACCCAGGTCTGTCCCTGATGGGGGCATGTACCCAGCACCCCCCATCACACACTCCTCTTTGGGGAGTACTCACCTCTCTCCCAGGTAATCCTGTATCACCTTTGTCCCCCTAACCAGGAAATAAAGGAGTTGGAGGGATGCTGCACCATCCACATGCCCCAAAATGGTGCTCCTGGTCCGGGCAGGGTGGAGCCACCGGGATCCCCATGTGGGGATCACATGGGGACTGTGCAGGGACCACACAGGAGCCACCCGTGGATCATCTCCTTACCTTTCTCCCATCCTCTCCTGGTGTCCCATCTTCTCCCTGGGAACAAAGGCTGCTTGTCAGCGCTCCACTCAACCATCTCAACATGGGTACAAACCAGAGGATGGCTCAGAGCATGGGGATTCTTTGCCACATTCTCCCATTGCCTTATATTGTATGTACTAAGATCACTGTCCCTCAGCATCCTGGGAGAGCCCCAAAGTCAAGCCCTGTTTCCCCTACTCACATTCTTGCCGTTCAGGCCAGGTTTGCCATCCTCACCGGGTTTGCCCTGGGAGGAAAAAAAAGTCAGTGAGGGAGCCCCCCCAGGCTCCCCACCAGCCAGGGGCACCACTGGAGCCTCAAGGTGTATGGAAGGGGGAGCTGGGCACAGGGCAAGCCCCACCAGATGCATCCAGCTGGGATCCACAGAAGGCACAGGACAGGATGTGTCCCAAGGGTGCAGGGTGGCTGGTACTTACAGGCACGCCGGGTGGTCCCAGGGGACCCACGGGGCCAGGTGGTCCCTGCTCCCCACGCAGCCCAGGCAGCCCCTGTAGAGAAAGGAGATGGTGGGAGCACAAGGCAGCAGGGCACCCATCTGACACAGCCAGCCCTGGGAACAGGGAGTGTGACTGGCAGTGGCACTCTGCTGGGGACAGGGGAAGGTCTTGCTGTACTGCCCTGGATCGAGAAGCATGGGACAAGACACTGGTCCCTTGCAAGTCTGATGGCACCAGCAGGAACACAACCTAAACCTGCCCTCTCCAGAGGTACTTACATCCCGGCCAGGTTCTCCCTGCTTTCCTGGGTCCCCCTGCAGACAAAGAAGAGGTGAAGACAGAGACATTCCCATCCTGTCAAAGGCCCCCCTCCAGAGCATCCCCAGCCTGGAGCATCCAGGGGAACAGCTCCTCCCACACCATCATCCCTCTATCCCACAGCTCCCACCCGTGGCACCCAGGCAGAGACATTCCCCCCACCTTGGACCACACTCACCCGCAGCCCAGCAGGCCCTGGGGGCCCAGGTTTGCCTTCCAGCCCACTGCGGCCATCCAGCCCTGGTGGGCCACGGTCCCCCTGTAAGAGAGCAGGGCAGGACAGTTGGAGCTTTGGGCTGGGATGGGAGTGCTGTGGGGCAACTCTCAGCCCCCAATCCCCTCACCTTCTCTCCTGGCAGGCCTCGGTCCCCAGGGTCGCCCTATGGGGCCGGAAGAGAAGTGAGCATCATCTCTCATTAACAGGAGCAGCACAGGGCACGGGTCCCCCATTCAGACCCCCATGCGAAAGGGGACACTTACCCGTGTGCCAGGGGGGCCACGGGGGCCCTCCACACCCTGCAAGAAAGAGATATGCTCAGCAGTGGGGCACAGGGGGAAAGGACGGGATCCTGGGTGCTCAGCTGGCAGTCCCTGCATACCAGGACCCCCAGGTCTCCTGCAGAACATCACCCATTATGCTGTCCCAGTGCCTTCCACACCAGGGACCTGACACCTACCCTCTCTCCAGGCACTCCAGGGGAGCCGGCATCACCCCGGGCACCCTTTGCGCCATTCTTGCCCGGGTCCCCAGGGTCCCCCTGCCAGGGAAGGGCACAGTGGTCAGAGGGCACTGGGCTGTACCAAGCCTGGTTCTGTACCAGGTGTACACACCAAGCCAGAGTACACAGTCCTGGTGGCGTGTGGTTTAAGGGGTGGGATGAAGGGCAAGGTCTCAAAATAAAAGGCACAGGCTGAAAAAGAGTTGGCTGGGCTGAATGCAGCTCCCCCTGGGGGAGTGGGGGCCAGAGTGTGATTGCAGAAGAAAGGCACCAAGCAGCACTGCTGAGCCAGGAGCTAGCTCAGCCACTGCTGGGGACCACAATGCCACTCAGCACAGAGCACAAACTGTGGCCAAAACTGTCCTGAGCCTAAGATGGGCTGTGAAAGCAGAATGCCCAGAGTGTTGAGTGCTGCCACAGGACCCCTGTGGGGCTGGGGAGCCAGAAGCACACCAGTCCCTTTGGAAACCTCAGCCCTACAGGGCTTCCTCCCATCATAGAGCATGAGTGTCTGCCTCTCAGTTGTGGTGCACATCAGCTGCATGAGGCAGAGGCTGTTTTGGGCAGGGAGGGCTTGATGAACAATGATCCCAGTGGCCAGGCAGAGCCCAGAAGACAGCAGAGGGTATCCCACCACCAGCAACCCAAGGACTCATTCATTACCTTCTCACCCTTTCCCCCCACTCCTCCGAGCCCAACATCGACCTGTGGGGCAGAGAGGAGCTGTTGGAGCACATGGGGCTGGACACCAGCCCATGGGCAGGGAGAAGAGGGAGGCAGAACTTACAATCCGTCCTGGGGGTCCAGGAGGCCCCTGAAAGATGGGTAAGGGAAGCAGATGAAGGGGAGCTGGCACAGCCCCAGGGAGGGAACTGCTGGCTCAGGGGTGGGGGGGCTGCACATGGCACTGCCATCACTCACCGTGTCCCCACGGTCACCCTTGCTCCCTGGTGCTCCAGGGCTGCCCTGCAGGAAAGAGGGATGGAGTCAGAGGGGGAGGGAATGGGAGACCTGTGGTATGTGGGTCCGGTGGGATGGGGGGTAAGGGTGGGTGTGGGGCAATGAGGTGGTGGGTGTCCATGGAGCATTGAGTACATACAAGGGGGTACTCACATTCCTGCCTTCAGGTCCTGGGTCCCCCAAGTCACCCTTCTCTCCAGGGGGGCCACGGTAGCCAGGAAGGCCCTGGGTGGAGGGCAAAGGGAAGATGTGCACTAGCAGGGGCCACCCCGAGGCCATGGGTCTCTCTCCTGCCCCGGGGTGCCCAGTGGCCCTGCACTTACCCGGGGACCCCTGTCTCCAGGTTTCCCAGGCAGACCTGCTTCACCCTGTGGGGAAAGAGGGGGTGAGTGGGGGGCAGTAGGAACAGGGGCAGAGGGAAGGGGGCAGTGGTCTTGGGGACCCTCACTTACCGGGGTGCCTTCGTCACCTTTCTCTCCTCGCTCTCCCTGTGGTACAAATCAGTGGGCACCGCCCAGGAGAGAAAAGTACAAGTCACCAGCATCCCCCTGCTCCCTGCCAGCCCCTCCCTCTCCTCAGGGCCACAGTGCCCCATAGCCCCTTGTCCCACACTACCTCCTTGCCTCGCATCCCGATCTGCCCAGGAGTGCCTGCTCGGCCTGGCTCCCCCTTCTCCCCTGGCTCTCCTGGGTCACCCTAGGCAAGAGAAAGGGCAACAGTCAGGGCAGAGTCTGGGCAGCTGGGGAGAAAAGGGGCACAGCCTGCAGGAACAGCCCCTCTAGAGCTGGACAGACAGATGGATGGATAGACAAATGAATGGAAGGGCAGTGACATTACCTTTGGGCCACTCCTGCCTGTGAGGCCAACGATACCCTAGTTGATGGAGAGGAAGAGCACGTGTCACTGGGAACCTTGGTGATCCCTTGACAGGGGAGGGACCAGGCCCATGAGCTGGTGCCCCCAGGGTGCACCCAGACTCACCCGATCGCCCTGCTCGCCTTTGGGGCCAGCTGGCCCTGGGATGCTCAGGCCAGGGGGACCCTAGACATGAAAGGATATAGCATGGAGCAACAGCACAGGCACCATGAGGCTGGGGAGGGCTGTGCCATCTGCCCTGTGCTTGCTATCCTCAAGGCAGTACTCACACGGGCGCCCTTATCTCCTGAGTCACCCTTGGGGCCAGGAGGTCCTTCTGGTCCTGGGAAACCTCTGTCACCCTGGAGCAGACAAAATCAGCACCCCAAACCACCCATTTTTTTCCCCACTGCAGCTGTGGACAACCAGGCCTGGGACCAGGATGAGCCCAACTGTGCAATCCCCCTCCCCAGCCCACAGCTACGCCCAGAGGGTGGAGGGCACAGCTGGGCCAGGGTTACCTTCTCTCCAACACCAGCCACACTGGGAGCCTGGAGGGCAAGCAGAGGAGACCATGCTGGCCACTGCCCATGGCTCCCTGTCTTGGGGCTGGGGCAGGCAGAGGTGGACCTGCTGGGCAGCATCACTTACTGGCTTGCCAGGTGGTCCTGGATCGCCCTGCAGAGAGACAGGTGTCACTGACAGCCCCTTCCACAACAGACCCCTGCCACCCCACTGGGACCCCACTTCGCCCTCACCTTCTCCCCCCGGGGGCCAGCCGGTCCTGGAGCTCCCTATGGCAAGATTAGAGACCTCAGGGGGGTTGGCAGTGCCTGGGAACATGCACCCAGGGCATGGCAGCTCCTGGCTCCACAGCACCACCCCTGCTACCCTGACTCACCTCTCTGCCTGATGGCCCTGGGTGCCCTGGGGCTCCCGTCTCACCCTACCAGAGAGGAGGAAGAGGAAGGTGTGTGGGCATCCTGCCACCCCCTGCCAGGGTGACTGCTCCAGGGCAGAGTAGGCATCACTCCACCATGCCACAGTTGCCCCAGCACACTTACCTTCTCACCTTCTGGGCCTGGCACACCACGGTCTCCCTGCAGAGCAAAGCAGAGGAGGGTTGCAGGGAGCCTTCCTCCCTCTTCATTACACTGTCCCCATCCCACACATTGCCCCACAGCTCTTCCTGATTCAGTCCTGAATCCCATCCAAGACCACTGGGTTGTGACAGCAATCCCCAGGCACAGCCACCGCCACATCTCAGGGACATGTGGACCAGCCAATGCTGGTCTGCTCTGGCACCATCTCACCTTCTCGCCTGTCTCTCCCACCTCGCCTGGTGCCCCACGGTCTCCCTGGTGTAGGAGAAACACAGGGTCAGGGGCAGCAGTACTTTTGGGGGACATCCTTGGCCCTGGCACAGAACCCAGAACCCTTTTCTCCCTGCCAAAGGCATGGTAAGAGTGTCCCTTCAGTACCTGCCCCACTCACCTTCCTGCCCTGCTCCCCTGGTGGTCCCCGAGGACCCTGCAAAGGAAAATGGAGATGTTGTCACCTTTGGTGTGACAAGGCAAATGCCCAGGCTGTCCAAAGCAGGAGCCCTCAAGTATGCCCTTGGGGCTTGGCTTCTGGCATGGCCAGCTCCTGCCTGCCTTACCTTCTCTCAGGAAACTCACCCTGTCTCCTGGGTCCCCAGGGCGGCCAGGTGACCCTGGGAAACCTTCTGTGCCATCACCCTAGGGATTTGGAAAGGTGATAGCCATGCTTATGCCATGGGGATGCCCATTAGAGGGGGATCCCCACTGGAGAGTGGTGTGAGGTCCAGCCCCAGTGGGGAGCATCCCTGCCACCTTCTTACCTTCTCTCCCTTCAGGCCAGGGGGCCCAGCAGGTCCCCGAGGCCCAGGGTCCCCAGGCAGGCCCTGCAAGAGAGAAAATCTCAGCCCCATGGGACACAACTCAGCCCTGGGCACACATAGCCACTGCAGCCCTGATCCCCTCTGCCAATCCTGCAGGCCTAGCAGCTCGACTCACTGGAGGTCCAGGATCCCCTCGAGGTACTACCCCATCGATGAATCCAGGGGGGCCCTACAGAGAAAAGGGTCAGCTCCTGCATGGTTGCCATGAGGTGTCAGTCCTCTCCAGCACCCTGAGGGGCTGCAGTCCCCTTGGACAATCAAGGGACCTCCATCCAGTAGGGCAGAGGAGTCAGGGAAATGCACAGCCACTCACCCTTTCCCCTCGGTCACCCTTTTCTCCCTGCAAGAGCGAAAAAAGCAAATAAGGGCAGTTCTGGGCTGTTCTCATGCCCTCCTTGAATAGAAGAGGAACATGCTGGGTAGAGCCCATCACCAGTAGCATTAGGGTATGTGCATGCCATGTGCCTCTCCCCACACTGCCCAGTGCCAGCAACAGCTCAGGCACGTGCATATGTGTGCAGGCACAGCTGGTGGAAGGCACAGCCCATGAGCAGGGCCAGGAGGAGTCTACAGGGGAGCAGCTCCCAGGCAGCTGGCTGTTCCCCCATCCATCTGCCTACACATCCCCCAGCCATCCCCATGCAGCATTGGAGGGATGTACCTTCACAAACTCTCCAGGAGGTCCTGGTAGCCCCGTGGGTCCGAGTGGACCAGGCGGGCCTGGATCACCAAGGGGCCCCCGTGGGCCAGGGATCCCAGGTGAGCCAGGGCTGCCCTGGAGGACAGAGGTGCTTCATCAGCTGAGGCTGTGGTGTGGGCTGGGGGTGCTGGCAGAGACCCCTTCACATCCGTATTCCCACACCTACCGGCACACCTGGCTCTCCTTTCTGGCCTGGTAGCCCCTGTTGTCCATCCGTGATCACCCTGGGCTCTCCCTGCACGAGGAGCGGGAGGAAAAATCAGTGACTGCATGTGCCCTGTTGTGGCCACAGTGCTACAAGGCCAGGAGCCTGGCAGGGAGATGGGGAAACCCTGGGGCAAGGAGATGTCAGGCACCAAGATGTGCCCACCAGGGTCCCCAGTGCTCCCCAGGGACCCCTGTGGGGCAGCCCCCTGTCGATAACCTACCGGTTCACCTTTCTGCCCCTTTGGGCCCGTAAGTCCCATGGGCCCCCGTGTCCCCTAGGAAGGAAAGATGAGAATGAGAGGGGGCACTGGGTGTGAGAAGGGCTGGGGAGGGCTGGGACCATACTCACAGGATCCCCTCGAGGACCAGGAATGCCCTAGAAAACAACAGCTCAGGAGGTCAACACGTCCCTGCCATCCAGGGGAGTGAGGATGGGATGAGATTGAATGGGGTGGCCTGGCATGGCATGGCCTGGCATGGCCTGGCATGGCATGGCATGGCATGGCATGGCATGGCATGGCATGGCATGGCATGGCATGGCATGGCATGGCATGGCATGGCATGGCATGGCATGGCATGGAATCTCCAGGCAAAGCAAGGACAGACAGTACATTTTGCCTGGGATACACACACAGGAGACAGCAGTGACCCTGCCAGCTGCTGAGACTCCCCCGGCACACGGAGCAGGGAAGCTGAGGCTGACTCAGGGAGCAGGTAAGGCGACAGGAAGAGCCCATTGTGCAGCAGTAAAGCCAAGGGACACCCTTACTCACTGGCTGCCCAGGTGATCCAGGATTCCCAGGCCGTCCAGGGCTTCCTGGTATCCCACTGGCTCCAGGAAATCCCTGCAGGACAGAGGAGCATCATGTCAGCATCTGGTGTACCCCAGTACTGTCAGACTCCTTCAGCACTCCAGTCAGTGCTGGTCCCAGCACTGGGAGCTCGGAGCAGCCCCAAGGCAGAGCTGGGTTTCAGAGTGCCTTTCCCCCATGTGCTGAGCTGGGGTGTGACGGTGCAGTGTGGGGCTGGACTGGAGTTCTTCAGTGGGATTTCCCCTCCAGCATAGGTGTGGAGACTGAAGGGACAGGGGCAGTGAGTGGCCCAGTGGAGCCAGGTCACTGTGTCCAGGGATCCTGGGGTGTCTCGGTGAGGGACCAGAGGTACTCACCCTGTCCCCCTTCTTGCCCAGTCTCTCGGCACTCTCTCCTGGTGGACCCTGTGGCCCTGGTGGTCCTGGAGGGCCAGGAAGCCCATGACGACCCTGGAGACACAGTGGAGAGGACAGCCTGGGTGGCAGGCGGTGGTCAAGAGGTGTTGCCTCTCTAACCCTGTAGCAAGGGCTGGACATGTCCTTGCTCCACACCCACCCGCTGGCAGGACAAAGGGATAAGGGAACATGAGGACACAGGGACCATGACACTGCCCTCTCCAGGGAGCTTCCCCTCTTATGCCCCCCTCCATCAGGTTATTACCGGCTGACCAGGGAGACCTGGTGGTCCCATACGTCCTTGCAGTCCCTGCAGAGACAAAGCCAGTAGTGAGCATCCCCTGTGAGCTGATATTAGCATGGTTTGGGAGACGCAAACCCCCCAGAGCCACCAGCTGGTGGCGGGGTGTCACAAAAGCACTCACTGCCTCACCGCGGTCTCCCTTCTCACCCTGCAAGGGGACAGAAGGAAGGGGTTAGGGGCTGGCATCCTTGTACTTAACTCCCCCCGGGGCTTCTGCCGTCGGCAGCTAGGGGTCCCTGACACATGCCGAGCGCCTGTGGCATGGCACGGCACGGCACAGCACGGCACAACTTCGAGAAGTGGGGGCACCTCACCTTGGGGCATTGCGCAGTGCAGGGCTTCGGTGCTGGCTGGCAAGAAAAGACAAGCCTGTGTGAACTCAGGGATAAGAGACCCCCTGGATTACATAGGGCTGCTCCCCCTCCACACCCCTGGAGGTACCCTGGCCCTTACCTTGGTGGAGATGATGGTGCAGAGGTCATCAGTGAGCTCTCCCTCCAGCTCTGCCAGGTCGCTGCCATGGTAGATGTACCGTGGGTCCTCACTGGTGACCATGCGCTGGAGCTGTTCCCGGTCTGCCCCCTCCAGGCCCACTGCCAGCACCTGTACCCCTGAGCCAAGAGCACCCTCAGCACCCCACAGAAGTCCCAGTACACCCTGATGTGACCTCATTCATCCTCACCCCCAGCCTTGACATCCCTGGCCGCAGTGATGGCATCATCCCCAGAAGGGCTGTCAGCCAGAACCACCAGCACTGCTGGTACCCCGGGACGACGCCCTGCGCCAGGACTCAGCAGGTAGGTCCTGGCAAAGGTGATGGCTGCCCCTAGAGAGAGAGAAGGAAGAAGGGACAGTCAGCAGGATCCCCGAAACCACTGCCTCAGCTCCTAGTGCCACCCCTCACCGATGGCGTTGCCGCTGGGCTCCTCATAGCGCATGGTGCGGATCTGTTCCAGTACAGTGGGCAGGTCACTGGAGCGGTTGAGGAGCAGCCAGGGTAGGCTGCGGTAGCTGTATGTGGCCAGGGCCACCTGCAAGGGTGCAGGGGAGCAGTGGGCACCACAGCACACCCATGCCCTGCCCCATGTCCCCAGTGCTGTGGCGTCAGCCTACCTGTGTGCCCTCAGGCCCCAGGCGCCCCAGGGCAGACACAGTGTTGGAGAGGAGGGTGCGGACGGCGTAGGCACCAGAGGAGCTGTTGCGGGTGCCATGTACAAGAAAGACCACGTCACCGAGGGCATCCCTGCAGACTGCAGGCCAGGAAGGGGTGAAGACACCACCAGAGTGGAGACAAGCCCAGCCCGCCCCTGCAGCAACCCCACAGTACCTGTGCGTTCACTGACGGACACCTCGGCACCTGGTGTGCTCCCCAGGAGTGGGCGGAGGGTGAAGGTGTAGCGCTGGCCCAGGCGCAGCCCGGAGACCTGCTGGGAGCTGGCAGAGCTGGGCAGCGTCCGCCCCTTCTCCCCACCAGCTGCCACCCAGGGGACAGTCAGAGGGATCAGCAAGCCCCTGCGGGGATGCCACCTGGCGCCCTGGAGCCACCCGCTCATCTCACCTGCGGGAGGACTCCAGGAGAGGACATAGCCAGAGGCACCAGGGACTGGGGTCCAGGTGAGAGTCACTGAATCTTTCTGCACCTCTGTCACCCGCAGGGTGCTGATGCGGCTTGGGGCAGCTACCAAGGGGGAGGAAAGGGTGTCCCAGCTTCATGAGGCAGCCCCCAACCTGCGCCCTCCCCAGCCCAATGCTGGGACAGTCCAGTCCCTGGGTGCCCCTCTGGGCTCAAACCATGTCTCAGGGGGCTTATGCTGCCTTGGCCCCAGGCAGTCCCTTACTGGTGATGGCACCGATGGTGGCTGGCTCACTCTCTCGGCTGCCAGCCAGGCTGGTGATGCTGATATGGTAGCGCCGGCCCGGTTCCAGTCCCGACAGATCATAAGTGCTGGAGGTGGCTGGGAGCTGCTGGCTATGCTGGGGCCCGCCTGGCAGGGGCAGAGAGGGGTGAGAGGGAGCGGGTGGGGGCTGGCAGGGATGCAGGGGTGCCAGCCAGCTATGTTTACCTTCAGCCAGGCGCCAGAACAGACGGTACCCGGTGCTGCCAGCCACTGGCAGCCAGGTCAGGCGCAGGCGGTGCTCCGAGGCCTCAGTCACCTGGAAGCCGCTGACGGGGCGTAGGGGGACTGCCTCGGCTGTGGAGCAGAGGGGCAGGCATTAGGGGCAGGCATGCCCAGTGCCACCCTGGGGTGATGCCCCCTGCCCCAGCACTCACGGGTGGTGACGACAATGGAGACGGGGTTGCCTTCCCGGTTGCCAATGAGTGCCGTCACCTTCACAGTGTAGGAGACGCCTCCCTCCAGGTTGGGGATGTCAAAGGAGTTGATGTGGCCAGGAACTCGCCGGCTATTCTCCGAACTCCCTGCCAAGGACTATGGCATGAGGCCCCCCCACCCTGCTGCCCTCACAGCCCGCTCCCACCCCCGTCCCACAGTACCGTCCCTGCGGCTCCACACCACACGGTAGGCAGTGGCTCCCGGCACACCGACCCAAGTGACACGGGCAACGTTGCTCCTGGATGCCTGCACCTCCAGCTGGGTCACCTTCCCCACCTGCTCTGGCACTGCGACACCAAGAGGGCCACTGTCACCCAGGTTCACAGCAAACAGCACCAGACAGCACTGTCAGGCAGGGGTTACCTCACCTATCCGTCCCGTGGCAGTGACAGGGCTGCCCTCACGGCCATCCACAATGGCTGAGACACTGATGGTGTAGACAATGTTGGTATGCAGCCCCTCAATGGTGAAGGTGGTGGGGTCAGCAGGGAGGAAGCGGGATTTCTTCAGACCTAAGAGATGGCTGGGATAGGAAGGGCTCCAGCACTGCTGCCACAGCATCCCATGGTCCATACACTCACCATCACTGCCTTGCCACGTTAGCAGGTAGCCCCCAGCGCCTGGTATCCCTCTCCAAGTGACTCGCAGCTGGCTGGGACCGGCCTCCATCACCTGTAGCTCCGAAATGCTGCCCACCTCTGGATACTCTGCACCACCCCATAGCACCACAGTCACCTTGGGGGGTCCAAAGGGACCCCACAGCCAAGCTGCCACCCCAGGCTGGAGTTGCAGGGGGATAGAGGTCAGATGCATGCCACAGTGGGAACATGCAGTACCAGAACTCCTAGCACCAAACCCTGATGTGGACTTACTGAGACGGATGGTGAGCGTGGCAGCATTGCCCTCCTGACTGCCTGCTAGTGCCGAGACACGCACCAGGTAGGTGATGCCCTCCCGGAGGTCACTAAGCTCCAGTCCTGTCTGGCTGCCTGGGATGCGCCTCGTCCTCTCCGTGCCATCTGCCAGGAGAAGGGCAGTGTGGTCGCTCAGTATAGCTGGTCAGGATCCCCCAGGTGCCACCCATACCCCTGCCCACAGACTCACCCTGGTTGTTGCGGACCACCACTTTGTACTCCGTGGCACCGGGGACACCGGTCCAGTTCAGCCGTACCCGCCTACCTGATTCCTCAACGAGCTGCAGGTCTAACACAGCACCCACGGGTGCCTCCATGCCTGTGAGGGGGCATGTGAGGCACAGCTGGAGTGGCACAGCCTGGACAGCACGATCCCCATACTCATCCTGGGCTGTGACCAGGCAGCTGAGGGGTCTCATGGCCAAGGCAGTGCTCAGGCTGAGTAATGCCCAGTGGGACATCCCTCCATGCCAAAGGCTTGGAACAGTGGAGGACAACTCAGGAGACCCATAGCAGCACTCACCTGTCTGAAAGGTGGTGACAGGGGTGGCCACCTCCCCACCATCGTAGAGTGTGTAGAGGGTGATGCGGTACTCGGTGCCCGGCTTCAGCCCCGTCAGCTGGTAAGTATTGGTGCTGCTGGGGAGAGACACCGTTCTGGGGGGCTCTGGTCCTGCAGGAAGGGAAGGATCACAGCCAGCTCCTGGCATGGAGGGCCCACAGGGGCAACAGGCACATCAAGCCCACCTGTGGCTCTCTTCCACTCCAGACGGTAGCCAAGAGCATCACGGGCACTGGTCCAGAGCACTTGGATGGATGTGGGGCCCAGGATGTTGGTCTGCAGCGTCTGGTCTGTACCTGCCCCTGCAAGAGGGACCCCATGGGCCAGGGTGCCTTGTGCCACTCTGCTGCCAGTCACCCAGCCCATGTCTCTGGCCCCGCACATGGCAAGGACAGGGGCTTTGAGGGCTGGTCCCTGCCTCCTCCTGCATCACCTGTACCCAACACCTACCTGTTCTCTGCCGCACAGTGGCTGCGGGCCCCTCCAGCTGCCTGAAGAGTGGGGCCACCGTGACCACATAGTCGGTGTTGGGCTGCAGCCCCACCAATGCATGTGACATCTGCCTGGCATCCAGGTCCACCCTGTGCCTGTCCTGCCCTGTGGGAGCCAGTGCAGCAGTCCCTTGGGGAGTTCAGGCAGCAGGTGCCACCAGCTCCCTCCTGTCCTTCCTCACAGGGGCCACCAGCAGAAGGGGCACAAGCTCTGGGAGAGGCACCTACCTGTGAGGGTTGCCCAGGAGAGCCGGTAACCTGTAGCACCATCAACAGGCTGCCAGGCCAGCAGCATACTCTGTGCTGAGACGTTGTGGACAGTCAAGTGCTGCATGCCCACCAGCTGCCCTGTGGAAGTGAGGTCACTGTCCATCTTCCACATGAGAATGGGGCAGAGGGCAGTGGGAAGCACCTTCACCTGCAAACCACTGTCTCCCGGAAGCCCCCTTGCCCCTGCTCACGGATGCTAACCACATTGAGGTCATTGAGTGCAGCACCATGCTCAGGCGGCTCCTTCAAAGCATCAAGCTCATGCAAAATGGAGCTCAAATGTCTTCCTCTTAATGCCTTAAATACTTTCTGTGGGTTAAGACTGCCTTGGGCAGCTGAATGAATTGGTTTGCCAAAATCTGATGCTTACAAAGGTCTTGCCCTGGGGCCTCACCCCCACTCCTACCCAGAGATGCTTTCCAACAGCCTCTGCCCTGGCGGAAACCACATTTTCCTCCCACAGAGCACTGTACTCAAACCCTGCATTTTTTCAGTCAACATTTTTTACGTCATGGGATGAAAGCTCTGGTGGAAACACTCCCAGAAGGCTGCAAAGGAAATTGGGAGCACACAGTGCTGCATCTTGCCCTGGGAGCAACTTTTGGGGCTCAGAGTACCACCTGCATCCCCATCTCACCCCCACAGGCAGCAATGGGCCAGGCAGCCTCATCCCAATGGGGCACAGTGATTGCCCAGGGCTGGGCACAGCACTCACGTGTCCGGGCGGTGAGGGTGGCAGGGACAGTGGGCTGCTGTGCATAGCGGGGCCGGAGCACCACCACATACTCAGTGTCGGGTTGCAGGTTGCTGAGTGTGGCCGACTGTGCGCTGGCTGCCAGGCTCTTCTCCTCCCTTTGAGGTGCTCCTGGAGGGGCGTAGTGGGGCACAGGGACATGGAACACACCAGGCCCAGCGGTGAAGGAGTGTCTGTGGGCCTGCACCCTGCCCTGAGGATGCCAGTCAGTGCCAGGGGTGGGGAGCACCGGGAAGAGGCTGGGACTGGGATGTGGGCCAGGGCAGGGGCACCCCCTGGAGCGCCTGAGGCCAGGGTGGGGTTGCCAGGTGTGTGGCTCCAGCCTGGTCCCTGGCTGGGACAGGGGTCTGCTGCCTGCCCCCCGTGAGCAGCAGCCATGGGGGCACATGCCAGGCCCCCAGCCATTGTGCACACCCAAGCACACACCCTGAGCCTTGCACATGAAGCCTCCGGGTGCAGGAATACACAGGCTGCCTCCACGCCTCTGCACACACACGCGCCCCACACCCAGCGCACACGTGCCGGCTGCCGTGGTGAAGGTGGGTGGATACACACCCACAGCACTCTGGGCATGTATCCCTGCATTAACTCTCATCCATACCTCTCTCTGCCCAGGGGGTTGCACAAAAGCAGGGTGCCCAGGCAGCACCGACCCTCTCAGGGACCACCCCCTCACCTTGCACAGCATAGCTGAGGCTGTAGCCCTGGGGGGACTCAGGGCCAGGCCGCCAGGCCAGCCGCAGAAAGGTTGGTCCTGTCTCCACCACGCGAAAATCCACCGTGGAGCCAGCATGGCTTTCTGGAGGCACACAGAGGCAGGGATGAGTCCCCAGCCCCATGTGCTGTGGGCACTCAATACCTGCACTTACCCCTGTCCCTATGGACATGGACACTCACGGGTTCTTGCTCGGCCAGACACTGACTCGCCGATGCTGTTGGCGTACTGGGCAGTGACAGTGACGAGGTACTCTGTCCCCACACGCAGTCCCCGTAGCACAGTGCTTGTCTCCCGTGGCCCCACGCTCACCTAGGCAGGAACAATGTCACTCCCTCATCTTCCCCAGGTCACACATGGAGGCAGCAGGAACCCCCAGGAACTCTGAGCAGTCCGGTGGGGGCACTCACCTCCTGCCTCTCTGCCATGATCGGCTGCCCTAGCCCTGTCAGTGAGACGTACTGCACACGATAGCCAGTGATGGGACCACTGGCTGCTCTCCAGTGGATCTGCAAATGGTCGAGGCCCCGCTCCACGATCTCCAGGTTGGAGGGGCCAGCGTGGCTTGGCCCATCTGTGGGGTAGCACAGGGGCTGTTGGCTCCACAGTGCATGAAGCAGAGGGGTGATCTTGCTGGACAGCACAGATGAGTGCCCAATGGGATGGGATAGCCAGGAGGTTATTTTGAGGGCAGGACAGATGCTAAGGGTGCACAGTCTGGCACCCAGCACTCTCAGTACCTATACCCCTCAGGGAGGAGGATGGGGGCCCGTACCCAGCAGGCGCAGGGTGCCCCCAACACTCGTGCACACCCTGCGTGTCATCAGTGGCACCAGTGTGTCCAGCAGCTTGAAATCACCAATGTAGAAGAAGAAGGCCTCAGTAGGCATTGAGGCCACACGGGTCAGCTCCTTGCGGTCAGCATTCTTAATACCTGGGACAGAGGGTGATAATGGGTGAGGGAGGAACCTGAACAAAGCCAGAAGACTCTTTCGCATGGTGCAGAAGCCTCACTCACCCACAGCAAAGACCTTGATGCCCTGGCTCTTCAGCTTTGCTGCTGGCCCCTCGGCATCATCCTGGGACTTGCCATCCGTGATGAGAATGCAGATCTGCAGGGCCAGGAAAGAATGGTGGGATCCAGCATGGGGCCCATGGACCTGACAATTCTCCCCGCAATGCCAGGGCCACTGCTCTGCACATACCTGGGGGACCCCAGGCCGGCGCTGCATGGGGCCAAAGAAGTTGTCAGCAATGTAGCGGAAGCCAGCGCCTGTCCGTGTGTTGCCACCCTTGTAGCTCAGCTGCTGGATGGCCCTCCGGACACTTGTGCCATCAGTGTGCTGGGAGAATGAGAACTCCACCCTGGGGAGTGCAGGGTGACACTGTCACTTCCCAGCCCTGCCACGCTGCACCCCACATGCCCCCTCCCTTGGGCTCACCGTGGGTCATCACTGTACTGTGCCATGGCAAAGCGCACTGCCTTCTCACCCACTGCCTGCACAAAGGGCCTCACCAGCTCCTCCATGAAGGTGCGGACAGCACGGAAGTTGTTCCTTCCTATGCTGGATGAGCCATCCACCAGGAAGGCGATGTCAGCCTCCAGCACATCCTCACACACCGCTGTGGAGCAGTGACAGCACTCAGGGCACAGACTGGCACTGTGGCACATTGGTGCTGAAGCCCTCCTAACGTCCCACCCACCATGTGCACCCAGTGCTCAGGACCCACCTTGGCTCCTCTTCTGTGCCATGGCAGCTGGAGGACCCAGGAGCACCGGGAGCACAGCCAGGAGCAGGAGTTGGCTGCTCATCGTGGAAGCCTGCAGGATAGGATGCTGCCACCACAGTCTCACACCAGCCCCAAGCCTTGGGGACAGCAGTCCGGGAGGTTCCCAGCACCACCCGTACCAGAACACCTGGCAGCGTTGGGAGGGCAGGGTGCCAGTACCGTCCCAGGCACCCCACGGCGCAGGGAGAGCCCCGCTTCGGGCCGGGGCAGGCGGGCAGCAGCTGGCCCGTCAACAGCCGGTGGGGGCTGCCCACGGTGCGGGTGATACGGGGAGCGCCTGGCCCGACTACAGCCCGGGTTCCGCCTCGGCCACTCCTTCCCCTGCCCCACGCCACGGCAGCGGAGCACCCCGGCCGCTGCGGCACCTGGCCCCGCCGCCCGCAGGGGCTCCTCCCGACCCAGGAAGGTGCTCTGGGGCAGGGGGGAGGCAGCGTGGGCAGCCCTGCCTGCCAGCCTCCCGCCCCGCCGCTTCCACGCACGCGGCGGCGGAGGGCACCTGGCCCCATACCCCCGCGATGGCTACGCCGAGTCCCAGCCCAAGCACAGCCCGGCCCAGGCGGTGCGAGCCCCGCCACGGGAGGGTGAGCGAGTGCCCACAGGTGCCCGCTCGGAGGCTCGGTCCTGCCCCGCAATGCCCCCCACCCGCGGCGGGACCCCCGCCACAGCTCCGCGCTCACCCACTGCCCCCGCGGGGCCGCTCCGTCCCGCACCGCTCCGAGCCGTTCCCTGCCGAGCGCAGGCGGTGCCGGCGCGCACCGGCCCCCGCCGCTCCCGCCCCTTTATGGAGGGCGGCCCGGAGCACGGTCCGGGGGGGAGCAGAGCGGCGCGGCCCCCGCCCAGCCCGGCCTCCCAAAGGGCTTTTCCCACCCGCTCCCCTGAGAGAGAAGGAAGGAAAGAAAGCAGCTCCTCAGGCTCTTCCCTCTCGAATGTCACCCCGGGCTGCCCCGCGGCTGCACGACGCGCAGCGGCTCCGGGATGGGGATGAAGCAGGAGAGGGCTGGACAACCTGGAATGGGTGCTGCTGGATTTGCAGCTGAGTGGGCTCCAGTAAGGCTCAAGGCAGTTTTCCCTGCAGCATCTGCATCTTCCAGGAAGGTGAGAAGCTCTGCCACCTGCCAGCCAGGAGCTGGCCACACTTCCACCCATTTCCATCCATCCATCCATCCATCCATCCATCCATCCATCCATCCATCCATCCATCCATCCATCCATCCATCCATCCATCCATCCATCCATCCATCCATCCATCCATCCATCCATCCATCTTTCTCAGGGGAATATGTCCTCGAGACCAGGGGCCTGGCCCCAGGCAGAGCTGGATGGAGCTGCCACAGAGACTTGAGCCCCTGGCACCATCTGTGTTAAAGCCCAGCTCTGAGCACTAGCCCTGGGAAGGACACTGGTGGTGAAGGGCTGCTCCCCATGCCAGTGCAGCTCCCATGAGGCTGCAGGACAGCCAGGCCTTGTCCAGGATCCTTCCTGCACAAACAGCTCAGGAGTACCCATCATGTGGAGCCCTAGCACCCATGGTTCTAGGGTACAGAGACTGCACTGGATTTAGCTGTGGGAACATCATCCAGCCCTGCTCAAAACACCCTCTCACAGCAGACTTGTGGCTGAGTCCTACCCCAGAGCTGGAGAAACTTGCTGGAAAGCCACTGGTGATGTGGCTGCAGTTGCTGGGATGAGGCGAAAGGGAGAAGATGCCCGGCAAGGCAGGCAGGGACCTCGTTTTGCCCTGGTCTCACTTCCCACCCATCCTGTGACTGGTGGAACCCCCAGTGCAGGTGGAGCCCCCTGAGGCTCCTCCTCAGCCCAGGGTGCACCCTTGACCCTCAGGGTGCTCCTCACCCCCAGGGCACCTGTGGGACCACACTGCTCCTTGGAGCACATCACACATGACCTCATCCTCCCCACTGGTGCCTGTGCACACTGGGGGTTGACCCTGGCTCAAGGAACCTGCCACACATCGCATGTCACCTATCCTCTGTGCCCTTGGTCAGCCGGCATTCCCCTGTCCCCAGCACTCCACGTACCTGTGCCCTCTTGGTCACTGGCCCCTCCGGCTCCTGGCAGGGCAATGGACAGGTCCAGGGGCATCTTCTTGTGGGCAGCAAGGGGAGTAACAGTGGGGATCTCTGGGGCTCAGGGCCACCTCACAGCTGGGGGCCCGGGGCAGGGCCACCGGCCACCGAGCAAAGATGCTCCAGGGTCGGCTGCAGGCAACTTTCCCAGGCACAAGCTGTTCCCAGGCAGGGGAGGAGCGGCGATGCCCTCGCTCTTCTTAAAGGCACAGCAAGCAGTGCATCCCCTCCTCTTCATTAGCCTTCCTCTCCTTAGACCCCAGCCCTGGCCCCCAAACCTGGCAGGCGGGTTCCTAAGCTCACCGCGGCCACAGGTTTCCCCGTGCCTGCCAGAGCCCTGTGGGTCCGGCCGTGAGTCCAGTATCCTCGGGTCAGGATCATCCCTAAACCCTCCTCCCGCCAGAGCCTGTTTAATGAAGACAGGGCGGCCTGTCCCAATTAGACAAGGGGCGTCGTTAAACAGGGAGCGGAGGGGCCTGCCAAGGGCTCTGTGGCTGGCCCCGGGCCCGGAGCTGGTGGAGCAGCCCTACGGCACGGTGCCGGCGACAGGGCACGGGCGGCTGGGGGTCACACCGGCGAACGGGGGCAGCGCTGGGGCAAGCATCGCCCAGCGGGCACCGTAGGCAGCGGCATCGGGGCAGCGACATTTCACAGCCGTGCTGGGGGCTCTGCCCACCACCTCGGTCCCCAGGACTGGGGCAGGCACTGGTTTGGTCCCCAAACCCCAATCGCCACGGAGAGCCCGGCAGCATCTTGACCACCTTGCCAGCAGCATTCCCCTTACGTGTGCACTGAAGTGGGGCACGCAGGGGTGCTGGGTCCCCAAAGCCAGAGTGTCTCCGCCTCCGCGGTGTTTCCCAGCTTCCCTCCGCATACCAGGACCGGAGAAGGAATCTGCGGCCCCCGGCGCGGGACGGTCCTGCCTCTGCAGATGGAGAGCACCAGGTGTGAGTGACTCACGGGCACCCCCGCTCTGCTGCACGCCAGTCCCTCCGGGAACATCCCGACAGCCTGTAAACCCTTCTCAAAGCCTGGAAGGCTGGCAGCCCAGCCACTAGTCATTCCCACAGCCCAGACTTGGGGTTCCCTATCTCCCACCTGGCTCGGTCCCAGAGGATGCTGATTCCTCTACACTGACACTGATTAAAATTTGTAGGGCTGACCCTGACCCCAGCTCCTCACCTGTGCATGCCAACCTGATTCACAAGTGACACTCAACAGCTGGCCAGATCATGAGACCTTCCAGCACACAGGGTCCCTGGTCTTTGCAGAGCACTGCCCAGGCAAGCACTAACCCTGAGCGTCACAGGGATCATGCAACCCCCCACGGAAGGGAGCCCCCTGGTTTGAGAATGTGCACAAGGGAAGCAAAGGAGCTGAGCTTCTCCCTGCCCATGTTTGCCAGGCATGAGGCCTCACTGCTGCCTTAGTGGGAAACAAGAAGAAAATCTTCAGCCCCAGGTGAGGTTTCAGCTGTCTGGGATGGGATGAGTCACGCATCATGGTGAGATACAGAGCCTGCTGCATTCGTGGTGCTGTGGGGCTTGGATGTTGCCCCCATCATCTGCCCCCCCTCTCCACCCACTGCCTCTGGTGCTGATCTGACACGGGCTGGGATTCAGCACAATCCTTACAGGATTTTAGTTTTCTGGCCCTACTGTGGTCCTGCAGTGCTCCTCATTCCAGCACAATATAAGCATCCCCAGCCAGAAGGGATGCATGGGACAGCTCTGGGGCTGCTGGGAGGGAGAAGCCACGTCTCCCAGCACTTTTACACTGGGGATGGGAGCAGCAGGGGGCTGGTGCTGAGGCGGGTGAGGAGTGGAGGAGCTAGCCAGTGCCTGGAGGGGGAACCTTGTCTGCCACAGGGGCCTGTTGGGACATGCTCCAGGAATGTCTTCCAGCACCAGCCACCACCAGCTCCATGATGTGGCACCCAGCCACCCAGCCCAGCATCCCAGGAAAGGGGCCCATGACCCCTGGCCACTATCAGCTCTGGTCAGCTTGGGAAGAGCCCACAGGGACAGAGTACACTCACAGTGCAGCCCTGGGGAATGCTTGTGCCACCCCATGGGACAATTCAGCAACCCAAGAGACCACAAAGTAGACCAGGGTGGGAAACAGCCAGCCCTTACCACCTGCTCACCTACCCTGATGGGTCTAGGGTGGGAAAAAGCCATGCCAACCCTCCAGGCTGCACTTCACAAGGGAAAGAGACAAAAGCTCCCCAGCTCCTCTGTGCCAGAGGGGATAGCTTAGAGCGCCCTCCATCCTGCTGCTGCCTAAGGTCACATCCCTGTGGCAAAAGGAATCAAAGCATGACATCAGGATCAAGTCATGACCAACAACAGCTGCTGCTCTCTCTGCCCAGCAGCTCTTGCGATATCCAAGATGAAGGGGATGCTCCTGGTTGTGGGGGACCTTTGCTGTTGTGGAGGCAGCAGCAGTCTGGTGACTGAAGGATGATGGAGGCAAGTGGTCCCACTGTAGCCAAGCTTGGGGTCAGGCTGAGCCTGCTCTGCCCCCACACCAGGGCTCCCCATGGGGTGGGTGCATGTCCCAGCTCTCCCACAACTGCTGTGGATGGATGGAAAGTTTTCCTGCCTGTAAACTATTGTGTCTGGAGGCTGCTGCCAGCACAGCCGCACATCAGCATTGCACGAACCTATGCTGGACTGTGGCCAGGCCCCACTGGCCATGCAAAATGGGCTCAGGAGGTAACAGTGACACCACTGTGACCCTCCCCTTGGCCAAGTAGTGCAGGAGAAGGCAGCTCCAGTCAGCATGACTGCAGAGGCCAGGCTGCTTCTCAGGGACAGCAAGTGAGAGGAAAGCCAGGCACCACCAGGGCTCTGCCAAGGGCTGGCAGTGCTTTGCAATGGCATAGGGCCAGCATGCCAGATAGGGAAGGTGACAATGGGGATGATGGAAGCAGGATAAGGAGCCAGCAGCACTGAATGGGGCTCTAGAGTCCCTAGTTAAAAAGCTGTCCTCAGCTGCATCCTGTGGCTGGGCTTTGGGTGGTGCTGGGGATACCCAGAGAGGCTGCACAGTGGCTGGGGCTGGGTGTCAGGGACTCAGGGGGAGGCAGGGGGAAGGTGTAAGCAGAATGCGGGCAGGGGCTGAAGTGCCTCATGCTGCAGGTGGCCACACACACAGCCTGGCTCTTCTGCAGGAACCCAGCTTCTTGACTGACTGAAGGACAAGCTGCTCCCCTTCACTCTTGGCCCTGCAGTCCCCACTTGCAGCTGGATCCAGGCTCAGTAAAATCAACCTGCCTTGCCCTTGAGAATGGGCATGTATGAGATGGTAGAAATGCAGGGACCTGGTGCAGCAAAGCTCCCCCAGCCTCTCTGCATGGGGCCAGTGCTGCTTTTCCTCAAGCTGACAGTCCCATGGGGTGCTTATGCCCCAGAGATGCCTCAGCCAGCCCAGCACATGCAGCTATGGAAAGGAAAGTCCTGCTTCTTTGTAGTAGCAGATAAAAATTCCCTACCCTGAGGTTATGAGGATTGAGGTGCTCCCAGCCCAGTCCCGGCTGCAGGGTTTGCAGGCAGCAGCAGGCAGTGGCTGGCAGTGCCTGGGGCACAGCCAGGCTTGGGGTGCACGAAGGGAGACCCAGGGACCCATTGTAATGCAAGAGGGGGGGACTGGCAGAGCAGAGGGAGCGGTTTCCTCTCGGATGCCTGCAGGAAGGAGGAGATGAAGGGAAGCCGAGGGAGAGCTGCCAGCCCACGTTGCACACACTCAGGGCATGTGAGGGCTGGATCGAGGTGTGCAGAGCGTGACTCGACATGTTGGGTGGCTGAGCCAGCCCGTGCCATCCCGCACCCACCAGTGCTGCCCAGCCTGCCTGCCCAACCCTGCGCCTCTGCGGGGCTCCCCAGGGACCAGTCCTGTCGGCAGCCCAGCGCCTCGGGCCAGGTGAGAGATGCAGAGGTGAAAGGTGGCATTCCTGCGGCCGGCCCCTGGGAGAGCAGCTCGGGGCAAGGCCAGGTCACTGATGCTTCCCTGCAGTGCTGGGGAAAGCGAGGAAATCATCTTACCTGCAAACACCAAGGTGCCACGCCTCTGGCCGCCATGAGACCTCACCAGCATCCCTCCAAGAAGGTGTGTGGCAGATGGGACAGCTCAGACCCTGCTGGGTGCTGGGAGGCTGTCACAGCAGGGGCTGCTCCTGGCCTTGCAAGGTGCTCTGCCTCCTGTTTGGCTTCCAGGGGCATCATGGCTTCAGGGGACGGGAGGGGAACACAGGAGCAGCCAAGCAGGGGTGTCTGTAGGAGGCCAGGACAGAGCCCAGACCTGCAGAGCCAGGGCACTTGCAGGAGCAACACATCAGCCCCTGTCACTTGTGGGGACAAGCTGCCCATAAGATCCCAAACCCTGCACCACCTCCACTCCCCATAAGAGTGGGACAAGCACCATGAAGCCACGTCTGCTCCATCCCTCCTTCCCAACCCATGCTGGGAGAAGATGGTACAGCAGTAGATGGGCAAGGCAGCACCACCGTGCCTGCACATGGAATCTGTTCTGCCGCCTGATGTTAAGCTTTTCTGGGAAACGGCAGTTGCCCAGCTCCCAAGGACACCAGGCCTGCTGCAGGCTAACCCAACCATGGGAGCCCCCATGGAACCTGCAGGAGAAGGCAGTAGCATGGTATGGGGCGCTGGAGGGGAGCAGGGTGGTGACAGGGGCTCACAGCAACTGCGAAGCATGGAAGAGGAAAGGCAGAGAGGCAGCATGCGGGCCTAGGAAGCTGGAGCTGTTCCAGGGATGCTGCCAGCTGTGCTGCAAGAAGCTGCTCCTTGCAGGGTCTTAGCTTGATGGGGCTGGGTGTATTTGTTCCTCCTTTCAATGGCAACAGCAGATGCTGTCCTGGCTGCAGGGGCTCAGGATAGCTGTATTTCCAGGAGAGGAGTGTTGCCAAGAGGCAACACTTGGCTATTCCTCGTGAGTCCAAGGAGCCAGTCCTCAGGGGCCTTTATCCCAACCCCCAAGGATGTACATGCTGGACCACTGTCCTAGGACCCTGCTGCTGCACCACAGCTCACAGTGGACTGACACTGCCTTCCCAAGACATGGAAGTAACAAGTTGCTAATGCCTTGTGCTCAGTCCCTCCTGGTGACAGCCCACAGGCACTCGTACCCCACTGGCCCTGGCAGAGCAGCATGCCAGCTTGTCCTCACAAGTGACAGCAAGAGGCTCACACTCTAGAGCTGCACAAGGAGTTTGCCCACCTTATCTCTCCAAATCCACATTTCTCACAGCCCCTGTGCCAGGGAAACGCTGTCCCTCTCTCACTCCTCTTTTGCATGATCCTGCTCTCACTTCCCCACTTCTGCATCTGGGATGCAGGCCTGATGGCTGGGAGGACAGGGTGGTTGCTCAGTGCTTCCTCTCTGCCTCCATTAAAGTGTTTCACAACCTGCACCAACCCTCCTAAAAACTACCTGCAGGTCTTTATAAATTTCTGGCAGGACTCATGAAAGAGCTCCTATCCCACTCTTCCTGGGGCTTGGCTGCTCCTTGCGCAAGGGGAGCCTAGCAGAGCTGTGGGGAGCATCACCTGCAGCTGGAGGGCTGGTGGGAGACGTGCAGCCCAGCAAGGACCTGTAGGCATGTGCTCTGCCAGGGAGGGACAGCACAGCTCACACCCGGGTGTGGCAGGGGCCTTGCCTGGGACAGGCAGGGGCTCAGGAAGGGGTTCTTACCACCAAAGTGCTTGGGCCATGCTGCAGCCTCTGGGTAAGGGGCTTTTGCAGGCCTTGGGCACTGATAAAGGCATGTGGATAGCACAAAGCTCTTTTACCCACACTTTCCCATACCAGTGTTGGATCCTCAGCAGCTGCAGGATACTGCCCTGAATGTTTCACACATGGCTGATGATCCATGGGAAGGAGAATTAAGTCTGGTTATCAGTCTGTTAGGATGGTGAGGAAACTACACGGAGCCAGCAATCAGGGAATCAACGCTGCAGGAAGGGTCAGGCTCACCCCTATGTGTGGGGCAGCAGCCAGGCTGCAGGGGAAACTGCTCCAGAGGGATTCATGCAGTTCACGAGACCAGACTTGTCTGTGTCTCTCCCCCGCGAGGCTGTGCCATTGCTCCTTCAGCTCTTTGGCTGGGTGCCCGACTCCAGAAGAAAGGAATAAAAAGGACCAAGTATCCGCCCTGCCCTGTCGGGTGAATCGCTGTCTGTCACCATGGGAACTCCTCCCTCCCCAGACCTCCCCAGGATGATTTCACATCTCCGTTGAGCAGGAGGGTGCGTCACCAGGATGGCATGGGGTGGGTGGACACGTACAACCCACACAAAGACTGCACAGCTGTGGAGCAGGATGCTCTGGAGCTCCAGGGGGAAGGCTGAGCAGCACAGGTGGGGGTCCCAACGGGAACAGGGGTACAACCTGCATCCACACAGTGCATCCCCAGAGCAGTGACAATTAGGGGCTCTCAAGAGCTCCAGGTCCTTGCAGAAACCACATCACCAGCACCTCTGCACCCCTCTGTGTTGCCACCAAGAGGGGAAGAGCACAGCATCCTGTCTCTGGCCCCTCACAACCTTCAGGACTCACCTTGAACCATGAGGACCTCGTCCTCCATCCCCCTCAGCAGAGATGGAGCAAGGTCACCTGTGAGTCACTGCTGCGCGTGCGAGGCAGGAAGAGGAGATACTTGTGTTCCCACGTCATAGGGGCTCCTGCCAAGTGCTGCACATCTGGAACAGCAGTAAACAAAGCAGGGGAAGCCGGAGAACCAGAGTGGACAGCAGCCGGGAGCCACAGGGACCTCCAGCCTCGCAGCAGCCAGCGGGGGGGAAGGGATGGAAAAAGTAGAACTGCCACGTAGAGTTGGGATGCCCAAGACTCAAGCACACTCACCTGCCATCTCCTCCTCTTGACAGCATCTTGGTATGCTGGGGCATCCTTTGTGCCAGGGGAGCAGAGGCAGGAACTTGCCACAGACACATGCTTCTCCAGTTCCTAGAGCCACTCTTCACCAAGCTTCCTTTGAGAGACCCTAGGGCATGGGCAGATATCCCTACCTGGAATTCCCACCCTCGACGTTTCATGGCTAGCACCGAGCCTGTTTCTCAATCACTACAAGCTTTGCTCAAGAGTGACATGGCCTGAATCGGGGGCCATGGGTTTGGTACACAGGAATCTGTACAATGCGAGCTCTACAGCACGCCCTGAGAAACTCAGAGGGCACTTTCCTGAAGCTGAAATACATTCACTGCTAAATCTTGAAGCAACATCACTGTAATTCTCTCGATTAAACATTCAAATGAGGAAGAAAAAAAATCCCCTCCAGAAGAGTCAACTCATTCTTCCCTAAATATAACAACTCAAAGATAAGCAGCACGTTCCCTTTACAGCATTATCCAAGTGCCTACTCTGAATAAAAGTCACATGCAAAGCAGAAAGCATTGCACAGTACTGGGGCTGCTTTACTAAATGCTTTGCACACCTGAGTTGCTGTGTGCTCAGGGCAGTGTACAGGGAGCAGCTTTATTTCTGTGCATTGCACCTGGTGTCAGTACCCACCTAGACACAGTGCCCCAGAAAACTGAATGCTCAATGTCACACTGCAGGCTCTTGGTGGAACCAGGAATAGCACTCAGATATTCAGGCTCCTGTTTCAGTATCTTAAGCCTTGTTCAAATCTTGCTTCATGCATTTAATCCAGCTTCCTTCACTGTCCTCATGCTGTCTCTGCTGTGCAGCTCTTGCACTAAAGCAGGATACGGAGCCTTAAATAACCCCAGATCGTGGCAGAGGCTCAGCAATGGATGGTGGGACACTGAGCAGGAGCAGTGACTCCAGGGCATCTGGCAGATGATCCAGCACAGGTACTATTGACACCTCTTTGTACAGAAAAAAATCCCTCCTGCTCTCACAGATCAGGGCTGGGACCTCCCCAGGCTGCCATCCCAGCAACTCCATTTTCCATTCCTGGGCAGATCCTTCTCCACGCCCCACACTTCAAATAGCTTTTCTGGGCATCCCCAGTGATGGTCTGAACGGGCAATGAAGCCAAACCTCAGCCTGGCAGCCCCACTAAAAACCTCACAGCCCCAAGGAAGGAAAATGTATAAGGGGAAAGGACGGGAAAGCAGATACTTGCATGGAAATGTGAAAACCATCCAACCTCTTTGGATGGCGTGTGGGGTAAAGCAGCTTTTAATGAGGGTGTACAGGGTTCCAACTCATCCCTTCCAGGCACACCACTGCAGACAAAGACAGCTCCTGCCGCCATGCCTCGTGCCTCACAGCAGCCTGGGATGGCTGTTGCTGGCAGTCAGGCCTGGATGGGCCTTTTGTCCACTGCTTTTCCACGCAATCAATACACTAAAGCTTTACACGAGGCATTTCCTTTTTCAAATAGGAAACAGGATTGCTGGATATGTGTCCAGATAGCACTGTTCACAGTTCATCTCTCCTGGTGTACAAAGTCTCAGCAGTGCACAGAAGGGCAAAGTGAAGTGCAGGAGTCCTGGTCAGGACTACCAAGCACCAGGTACAGGACTACCAAGTGCCAGCTCCCTCAGCCTGGCAATCCTGCAGCCCCATTGAGTGACACTTCATTGCAGGGAGAACCCACCCCTTTGCTGAGCAAACCACACTATACAGGGGCTGGAGGGGGGAGAAAGTCCCTGGTCACAGCCATGCCAACACCTCAGTCAATCCCTGAGCAAGGGATCTGAGCAGAGCAAGGCTCCAGCAACACAAGACACCACAGAGCTGCACTGCTGCCCTGTCTTCTAAACCCCACTCAGCTATGGTTCCCACTGCCATTTTTCACCAGCCTTGGCAGGACAGCAGGTAGAGAAGCAGGCCCAGAGGGCTGTGGGCTCTCCTCCCAAAAGCTCTCTGGCACCAAAGAGTGGCACAGGTCCAAGCCTCTCATTTCTGTGAAAGCCTCCCTGCAGCTCCCTGCTTCCCCAGGACAGGCTTGGCTCAGCACCCATGATGAGTATCAACTGTACTTTCCAGGGTGGGTAATTAGTTCAGGTGAGGCAACTCTGACAATTGGCTGCTGTGGCCCCTCTCTTGGCAAGCACCCGAATCACAAACAAGCATCTCACATATCAAAGGAGCTGCCTGCTCCACAGGCAGATCCACCCTGTACATCTGCCGGGCCCTGCAGCCCTGCGCGGGGAGTACCAGCAGCTCTCCCTGCAGAGACCAGGACAACATGGAGCACTCGGCACCGGGCTCCAGTGAGTGCTCCCCATTTCGCTAAGAGTTTACATTCCTGGAACAGCTCTGTAGTGGAGACAAGCCACTGAAGTGCTGTGCAGGAAACTGCAGAGCCTTGCACAGACTGCACACAGCAATGCACAGTATCCTCCTTTCCAAATCCTCTCCTTTAGCAGCCAACAGATGGAATGACAAGGTGTCATGGAGTAAAAGCAATCGCAATAGCTTGAAAGAGGGGACTTAATCTGGGGATGGTAAGACCGTGCAGAAGGGGAGGGAGCAAAGGCCAATCCATATACCAGGCTAAATTTATCAGCACAGACTAATGGGATCCCAAGTAACCTTCCAAGTAGCAAAATAAAACACTTAAGCCATTGAAAACTAAACTGGTCAAAGAACCCCACTGAACAATCCCGCATTGTCCGTGGAGCCAGGAAACAGATTTATTAGGTCACCCAGGCCATCTCCAGTTACACTGAACTTGGGATGCTTCTAGGGATGGTTCCAACTCCCTCCTCTGGCACTGTCCTTCACTGGGCAGCGGAAACTGCGGAGAAGGGAGAGAGAGGAGAGGGGAGAGAGAGGAGCCCAGCAAAAGATCTCTTTTACAAGGTTCAGGAAAAGCTGAGATAGGACACTTTGTCATGCCAGACAGTTCTCAGTTTGGATTCCCTTGGACTGAGCTTCTCTGGTGGAGGAACAGAAACACCCCCATACAGCTCAAACAGCAAGAGACTGGCCAATGAGATTAGAGCTTCAATTCCTCCAGCGTCAAAGCATTCAGCTGCCAAATGCTTAATGACTGCACCAATACCAAGTTACACTTCCCAAGCCCCTGATAAGGCTCAGAGCATGGGGGTCTTTGCCAAGCAGCAACACTTTATTCCTGAATGGGCTTCCCCTCCCCACCTTTTACATCCCCAGTTGTTTACCAAGGAAAAAAATATGGCAAACCTCTCGATCCTTGGAGTCGGTGACATGCTTATGTTTCTGGAGGCATGGACTGCCACAGCACACAAACACAACAGGCACTACAAGGCAGAGTGCCACCACAACTGCAGCCTGAAAGTGCCAACATCCTGGCACAGCTCAGCCTTAACTCCTAACAGGCACCCAACAGTCCTCTGCATCCAGTGCCGCTCACCAGGGCATGGCTCCTAGCCCAGATACTTGAAGTTCTACATGGCAAAAGCATCTACAAAATCCATTTAAGGCTTCATAAGCCAGGCAGCCTAGCAGAGCTGCAGCCTTTGGTCAGGAGTTGGTCCTTGCTGAAGTGCTGGGAGCAAGGCTCAGCACAGCCAGTGGCTTTTGCAGAAAAACAGAGCAACCTGGAAAGCATCTGTTGCTGAGGGGTTTGAATGTGTTCCTAGAATAAACTAGTAGAGAAGAGCCTGAGGAATTATTTACTCAAGGAAAACAGACATTCCCAAAGAGACACTGCCAATGAAGAAAACTTACAGGAAATGTTAAGCAAGGATCTCTTTCCTTGTATTTCTCACCAACTGCATAACACTTTGGAAAATCAAACAGGAGGGGAAAATATATAGGAATGAAAGACAAAAGAGGATTACAGTCTGATTGCCGTGGCAAAACCAAGACAGAATCATTTACTGGTTCCACAAGGCTGGAGGCATAAGTGAGCTTGTTTAGTTTTTCAGCCCTCAGTGCACTTGTAACGAGCCAGAGCTTGTGACGATAGTTAAACCCAAATTGCACCAAGAGCATTTAACAGTTTCAAACTTGCCTAGTATACGCAATGGGTTCAGACACACTGACTCTCTGATCAAGAATCCAGATTCAGCACAAATGATTTAGTACACTGGATTAGTCTCAAGTGTAATGACTAACTCTGAGAAACTTTTACACTATTTTTAAATCTCCCTTGTCAGGGCAGAACCTGGAAATTAAATGAGAACCCCACAGACATTTATCCCAAAGGAAAAAGCAAAGAGGAATACCTTGCAGCTTCCAAGGGTAGCTGTGACAAGCTAGTGCCACCTGGTGGGAAACTTTTCTCCATCCCCCTTGACCAGCTTTCTGTTCCATGTTCCAACTTCCCAGAGGCAAGACAAGGGAGCAACAACCAGTTCAACACTAGAAAGGCAGAAAGGGCTGGGTAGCTCTTCCAACTACTCAGACCTAGAGATTATTTTATGGGTATAGGCCAGTCAGGAGCTTCTTAGTTATTGCATAGCTGAGACTGGCTGCAGGTGAGTAAAAGATGAATGTGTAGACCAACAACACCACTACACAATAATCTCCACTCATTATTGAGCTGGTTTACAGATAACCAGGAATCTTAAGAGATAACACATCTCCATATAGAAACATATGGGTTATTATAACATAGCCTCTCTGGAAAGATGTTTGCCTATCAACAGCTCCAGCTCCTCACATCATATCTCCCCAGTTTGGCATGATTAACAATGTCTACACACACCACCCAGGAAGACACAGTTGACTACCAATAGAACCAACTTCACATAGGATGTATTTATTATACATTTAACACAGAGAAGAAGTTGAATGTATTTTTATACATTTCACACAGAGAAGACAGCTGTTTTGAATGGACTCAGCTTGCCTGTGGTGCCCAAGACATTCAGTGCCAGAGGGAACCTGTCATAGTCCACAGCTTCTTTATTTCCAACCTGCAGGCAACATATGCTAGAGACGGATCCAGTACATGGCACTGCGGATGCGGTTGTAATCCAAGAGCTGTTCAATGGGACCTGAGTGAACAGGAGTAAAGTCATTTGGAGACAGTTAAAAATCCCTGTAAAGTTTCTCGTGGTCTTTAAAACAGATGGTGGCGGAGCAGCCTGCGCTAGCAATCCACAGCAGCTCTGCACAAAATCAGGCAACTACAGCTCAAACCTGCATCAGGAAAACTAGCAAATACCAGCTCCTGATAGAATAAGGTGTTTTCTCACACTGCTCCACACTGCTCAGTACAGCTCCCCATACACGTATTAAATACAGGGAGCCACCAAGTCCTTTCAACATTTCAACTTCCTGCTCCAACACTGTCTCCCTTTTCCAAGCTGCTCCACTTTGAAGGCCAGAGGAAACAGCTGCAAGGAGGAGGGGAATTCTCAACACACAGGAAGGAGGCAGCAGAGCTGAGCTGCTTAGGCAGGTTTTCTGAGAGGAATTTGTCCTTGGCCAGACAGACATGCCAGAGCAGCACAGGACAATCAGGTCCCTTCACTTCCCTTACATAAACCACCCTGACCCCAGGGTAAGGACACCTGGCAGACGTGCTGGGCCCGCACCCAGCTACAGGACTTCCAGTCTTAGTCACAGCTCCACAGCAGGCTGAGGTGGGAGGACAGCCAGCAGCTCACTGCCACTGCATCTCCATCACCTGCAAGTCTGATCTCGTGGCAAATGTGCCTTGGCACACCTCGTCCAGAGGCAGGAGGATACCAGTAAAGAACCAGAGTGGTTTAAGGACTCAGGACAGACACATGAGGACTGCCTGCAACTCACTTCCACTAAGCTCTCAGCCCTGCCTTATTTTTCAAGTGTGTACTGATTGTCACTACTACTCACCAACTGCTGCAATTGCTGGGCATTTGTCATACATGTATTTACTGCAGACATCTCTCACCATTCTTGCATCAACGGCCTAATAAAGATCAAACAAGCAATTAATGATTCTGCTAGCATATCTACACTTCTTAAAAGTTGCAAGTTACTGTTGCCATTACATATCATGATCATTAAAAGATACAATCAGACCCTTGGGGCCATCTGCACCAACTGCCCAGCTCTGCCTGCAAGGATGGCTAACGTCCCTACAGAGTGCATTCTCCCGCAGATACAGAAGACAAGGCCAAAATCAGAAGTCTTCTAAGGGATAGAGTGGCTGCAGAAATTACACAAACTAGGTGTGGGACACCACTAGGAAAACTGCTACAGCAATTTCAGGTTGTGCCGCTTAACGCAATCGTATGGCCTCTTTCTGGGATGGACTGACTCCAGTCACATAGACACAGGATACGCTGTGTCTAAGCCAGAGATTCTGACAGTTACATCAGTGTCAGCAGGATAACCACCTGGACTCCAGGCAGTCTGATTAAGGGATAAGTAAGCCATATGTTAATGCAGCAGACTAAGGCCAGACAATGCTGACACCAACCATGCTCAGGTATCCCAGCCAAAACAAATGGATACCTACAGAAATCCTGGCATCCCACTCCTCCAGAGGGATACGGCGTCCGTAGTGCAAGAGATGGCTTCCAATATTCTCACACACTCGTGTGGTACCTGGATGTTGAAGATATTGCATGGTCAGTGCACCAGGAAACCTTCCAGAATTGCACAGCCTGATCATCAGCCAAAGCACAGAGTAGAAACTCTAAGCATGAAACCCTCTGCTAATGAAGTTCAGTCCCAATTCCCACTCTATGCAGCTCCAGCAGGAGCTACGTGATACACAGATTGCTTTACTCATCTCCAAAGTATTACAGCCAAGGGAGACCAGTTTGAGGGCCTCAATTCTTAGGTGACCAGGCAGTACATCACTCCTGGTAGTACAGCAGGCTGGGGTCAGCTGCTTTGACAACATGGCAGGAGGAGCGTGGAGCAGGAGAAGGAAGTTTTGCCCAGTGCCTGCCAGCAGAACCGCAACCTCTAGCACAGGTCCTGTTCCCCAGGAGAATCCCAAGCAGAAACCCTTTGAAAGTTGCAGAGTGGTCAATCCATAAACCAGAACATACCATCCAGCTGAGCCACCATGGCATTTCGGAGATAGTTCTTGGCTCTTGTCACCTCTGACTCTGTGGTACTAGTGCACAAACGCATCCTGGAGAAGACATGGAAAGACCACAAAAGCTCTTAAAGATGTTTGTCTGCTCAGACAGAAAGTGAATTTCTCCTTTTCCCCAGCCTCCTCAAAAATAAGCCATTATCAACACTGCTTGTCTTGCAGGCTGACATTCATCCTTGATCTCCACAGAGCAGCAGGAGGCAAGAGCTCCAGCACACAGGCAGAGGATTCAGCCAGCAGGATTCACGCTGAGCTACAGTCAGAGGTTCAGCAGCCCTGGTGCTGGCTCTGGCTTGCCCAGCAGCACACGCTGTGCATTGCCCTATCACAGAGAAGGAAGGCGTGTCAGCCATTCCCACGCATGGCAAGCTGCTATGGAAACTGATGCTGAAAGAACAAGACAGCTCCACAGATTGTTTGGACTCCAGCTGCTACGTCCCTTCTTCTCCTGCCAATGGCCACATCTCTGGGGCAAGGGCTCACTCCACCTGCTCCACACACAATGGCTTGTTGCTCAGATGTAGCCTTGAACCATTACTGGTTCATAGACACAATAAGATGGACAGCCAGAAGGCTCCCAAACACTGGCATGATTCCAGCAGCAGGTCATTCATCAATCACAACACAAGAGCTCAAGCAGCAGGAACTCTGCCTGCTTTGCTCAGGCTTAACAAGACAATGGAGGTAAGTCTCTTGGGCACCTAGGAAAGCCTTGCCTAAGGAATGATCTCACTTGCGTATAAAAAGCCCCAAAGCCTCAGTGCTAATACTTGAAAGCATGAACAAGAGACCTGAGGAGCTCTAACGGATTAAAACAGCTCCTCAAAAGCCTCATCCTTAGAGATTTCCAGAAACCACTTACAGGATCACTTAACCAGAATGCAAGTTACCAAGAAGTTCATAAAGAGACACAGCTCTCTGTAAACTTAATATGCTCCCCCAGCAGTTCAGTCTGCCAGAAGAGGCTCAGATCTTGAACAACAACTTGTGTCAAAGTTGTACTTACCACTCTCCCTGAGCACAAAACATCATATCATCTACGGACAGAGGGTCAGAAACAAAATGGAAACCGAAGAGGCCAGTGTCAGAGTAGGAGGTGTTGAATGGCTCGAAACTGTGGCAGAGATTATGCTTCACAGCAAGCGTAGCCAGCCTGCTAGACTGATTCTGTAAATAAGGAGATGCTGTCAGCCATTTCACATTGTCAGCTTCCTCACAGCTCAAATTCTTTCCCACTGAGCTGTTTTCACAAAGATCATAGACAAGACAGAGTGGAACATTTTGCTGAAGGAGAGCTTAATTTAGAGTCTTCATGTGGTCAACAGATGAGAATCACTGCTGGAAAAGCCACAGACAATGGCCTAGGAGTCCATCCAGCAGAACCATTTCCTTTCCCAGCTGCAGATGAAAAGCTGGTAGGCACACCACCGTAGGAGTGGGAAAAACATAGGAAGGACAAGGTCTCCCAGCAGCAGGGGTTAGCACAGATATACAGGCCAGACAGATTTCAGACAATAATGGATGCAATACTGAGTTCCATTTGCTCTGCAGTGGTAAGATGAGCTTGCATCATGAGACTGTAAAGTGTTCTGTCCTGCTTCCATCATCACCCTCACCGAGTGGTTAGTTGTGAGGGTGGGAATCAGCTGCTGAGAATTCACCAGCTACACCTCTTCCACAGAAGGTCCAGTTCATTTGCCAGCATCACCTCTCAAGAACTGTCCTGGATTAGCCTCGATTACACTTCTATTCTACATTCCAGGCTCCTAACCCCTTCACAGTTGGAAGTTAACCACAGTAGCCTCCCTTAAAGCGCATCCACCTAGGGTCTCCAAAACACTTCACATGAAAAGGCTCCAGGCTCCCCCTGTTGCACTCCCAAGACTCTTACCTTCCCACCTCCAAAAGTGCGGTCGTAGCGCCCTATGATAGCATTAGCCACATTGAGGACAACGTTGTCTGGATTAGCCCATCCTGGCCCCTCCACAGCAAGAGCAATATGGGCAAGGGGCAGACCATCATCTCTGGCACGGATCTGGAAAATCATAAAGGAGTGAGGGAGAACTGCATGAACACTGTGATCTGTCTGCAGCCTGCTGCAATACCAGGCTGACAAACTGGGGCACTTGATGTTATTCCAGTGAAATGAAAGAATCCCAGGCAGAACTGAGCACAAACCAGCTGTTCTGATGTGAATTTTGCAGCAGATCATATGAGCAACAGCCTCACACTCCTAATGAATTTGGGTCCCATCTAAAACCCAACACGTGGCAATAAGCCCCAAGAACAGAACATGGGAACACTAACAAGATGCATCATCACCTTCTCCGAGACACACAGACAGACTTTTCCACTGAGAAGCAGCTGTAATTGTTTTCACATTCATTCCACAGATGGGAAACAGCTGCTTGGTTTTATAGGGACCAAAACAACTTTACCTCACTCCCTGTGAAGCGACAGTGTGGGAGGGCAGGCATAGAATCTCCCTTGTACATTAAAGGCGCCGCAGTGAAATGTTGCTTAGCTGCATCTACCAGTTCTCTGTGGGAAATACCTGGCAATAATAAAGAGAGAGATCTCCAGTCTTAAAACAGACTAGTTTACAAAATTATCTGATTTTATATTAGTGATGTGAGACAAGTCTGATCACATGCTTGAAAATACTGAGGCTTCCCAGTATTACAAAGATCTAGAACTTACCTCCAGCAGCTGCCAGGACCATACGAGGTGCCTTGAAGTGAGTATCAACATATGAAACCAGATCTGCTCGAGTCAGCCTCCTGGAAAGGATATAGAGACCAGGAACATCAGCATCTCCAGCTCTGGAGGAATGAGAGGCTTAGAAGAAGCAAGTTCACAGTGCAGAGACAGCAGTGATTGTCTTTGTTGTGAGGTAACCATGTTTTTTAGAAGCAAGACTGCACTGTGTTTGCCCTGTGCTCTAATTGCAGAGCACAAAGAACAGGAACCAGCAGCCAAGATGGAGAGTTAAAGACAGACTTCAATACAGACTAGAAACAACGAACCCAGAACCCAGTCACAGAGCTAACAAAAGGCCAAAGCTTTAATGAGCACCCCTAGCTCTCTAATTTTTCTAACTAACCGAGAAGTATGGAAGAAGGTTGAACCTGTTCCTTCCCACCTCAGAAAGGGCTTGCATGAGGTGGTTCTAAGGAATTCGTGCAGCATTACACTTTCACCAGTGCCAATGGGGAAAACACAGAGCACAAGGAGAAGCCTATGGGCTCAGATCACCTCCATGTACACACTGTGCAGTCATCATGCCCAGGAAGCAGCAGTCATGCACCCAACAGACTGCACCCCTAGACTGTGCACCACATCCAGCCTGTTGCTCACTTGATGTTCTCTGTGGTCCCTTCAACAGTGTGGGCCAGCGCAGTCCCCTGGTAAGCAGTGGCATGAAGGTAATCAAAGGTGACGTCTGTCAGGTTGCTGTCCATTTCCTTCAACTCCTTAAGGATGATGCCACGCTCCTTCTCGATCTGAGAATCCTCCAGCGCACAGTTCTGCACAAGGTCACTCAGAAGCTCTACAACTGCAACACAATTGCTACATTGGCCTGATTGCTACCCAGTACTGCTGAAAGGAGACACACAGGAGGGAGCAAAAACCATGCTGGGGGAGGGCATGCAACATAACGGAGCTGAGTGCTACCCATTCCCAAAGCACCTGGGAGGAACAAACAAAACCGGTTTAGCAAGAAGTCTCCAAATCAGTTTGCCAAGCACCCCTGCCAGCAGAGTGCAGGCAACATCTGCAGAAAGTGAAGTATGTCAGAAGAACATACCCTTCCAGATACACACTGAATCCTTACAAAGTGTTTGTGACACATACAGCACAGCTCATGTCTACAGTAAGGCCCCCACTCAAATCACCGCCTCTGCCCAAAACTGACACAGACAAGGCAGCACGTGGCAGTACAGAGCACAAGAAGCACCTGCAAGAGCTGCACTGAGTACTCCTCACACAGCAGCTGTCACTGACCCCAGTTGCTAGGCTCCATAAAACAACCACAAACTAGTGAATCCCTCCCATCTTCCCTCCAGGCAATGCAGTGCAGCCTGACATAACTAGAACTCTTGGTTTAGGGACACACGAATACAGCCTTGAAGCATCACAGCACTGCACCGCTCTCTTCAACTACCAACCAGAACCCCCAGTTTACTGCCCAGCTTCAACTGCAGTCCTGGTCTGTTGGTAGAAAAGATGCTTGGGGGTGAGAAACAGAAGCACACACACTTAACCTCCCAATCAGACTTTGCCCCTGGCCACCCTACCTTTGGGCATGTCCTTGGACAAGGCTTTTATGTAGAAGGCAGTTTGCTCACGGGAGGTGTACCCGTTCAGGTGAGCACCCAGACTCTCCACTTCCTTCTCAAAGGCCGAGCCAGGACGCTTCTTTGTGCCCTAAAGGAAACCAGATAAACACAATTATGAAATGAACAAACTTCCCTTTAGGTCAGAATTAAAGCAATGAAAATAACAATAAAGACCTAAAGAGAAAAATCTGTCACGTGATTCATAAAAGTCAAGGGCAGGTGCAGAAGGCAAGAGATTTAGTACCTGGCTTATTTCCTCCAGATAAAGGATGGCTGAGGTGTATTTTGAATGACCAGCACAAACTTTCAGGAAAATTTGTGTTTATTGAAACACAATAAAGCTGCCCAAAAAAATAAAGGCTGTCATCACCACTAACCGACAAAAACTCAGCAGGGGAGGAGACAACCTATGCTGAGACAACAGTGTTTGAAAAGCACATCCCTGGAAGTAAACCAAGAACAAGCCCAAACCAAAAATAAGCAGGTTTCTGGCTATCCAGTCAGTGACATACAAAAGAAGACAAATAGAAGCAAAAGACTATTTCTAATACAGGGCCCATCTCTTAAGGAGCTAGCCAGATGCTGTAGTTGCCTATGAAGGCACAGGCTGAAGTTAAGTCAGCAAGTCCCATGCTTAGATGTCTTCTGCCCTGTTCAGCAGAGACCTACATAATTTGAAAAGCAAGAATTGTAGCCTCTGAACGTTGCTGGACCAGTAAGAAAAGTAAAGAATAATAAATGGCTACAGGAAATGCTGCTTTGCATTCTCTGTGCTAACCTGAGGAAACATGCTCCATAACAGTGTTCTATGTGTGTTACACTTGTCAATTACAACATTTTTTCCTTTAAGAGGAAAAATCAGCAAATAGTAATTAAGAGTTATTTTTAATTCATGCATGCTTGGAAGTTGCTGCACATTCAACCAATGAGTACCACATGGGCTAGATGCCTTTTTAGACTTACTTTTATACTGTGTGCAAAGATGACCTGACTTACACCCTCTTTCAACAGCCACAGCCTCCGAAATGAGATGACAATGTACAGACAGAATATTCAGGGCAGCTCTGTGCAGACCTAGCACACATCCATACCTTAAAGGCCATGTGTTCCAAAAAGAAACCGGCCCCATTGGTCTTTGCGTCTTCATAGCGGCTCCCAGCCTCGATCCACACACCGACCTGGCGGCAAAATCACATTAAAGAAGAAAACAATCAGCATCCTAATGACACAAACATAACATCAGGGACAAAAAGCCTGAAGAACCAAAATAAAAACAAACTAGCAACTGTTTCCTGCGCATATTTTGGGTTTTTCTCTCTCAGTTTCACCAAATCTGTTTTTGCCAGAGTGATAACTTTTATTCATCACTTACTGCTCACACAAAAATTGTAAGGCTAAGCAAATTTGTAGAACACGAAAACTTGTCTAAAGACAATACAATGCCAGTCTGGAGACAATACAACACCACTCCTGTTGCTATATTAATCCCCTCTGTTCACAAAGAGAAGCAGTGGGGTCTCTGTCAAAAGCACTGGTTCAGACAGGGGTCTGTCCCTTTTGGAAGACAAGCTGCAGGCTAGGCAAGGCTGATTGTTTCAAATAAGCCCCATACTTATGTTAAACTTACCGTGCAGGTTGGCTGATCGGACTCCTCTGAGGCTACACGGAGGCCGTTCTCCAGGGTGGTGACCTGGGTCTCAGGGATATTCTGGAGTGTCTGGGCATAGGTGGCAGCACCTCGCTTCCTCGTCAAAGTTAATAAAGCTGCCTGTAAAAATAAAGGCTGTCATTACTACTAACAGACTGTCCTCCTCGGCAGGGCCGGGAACTCAGAGGTTTGCACAGGTGGGAAACCCCAGAGAAATGCCGTACGAACCGGTCACATCCCAGTACCGGGGCGGAGAGTGGACAGCGGCTTAGCGTCCTCGGCGGCAAGCCCCGCATGGGGTGTCAGCGACAGTCGCCGCTGCCCCCCACCCGCCCGGCCCCCGCGGGCTCCCACAGCCACCGCTCCCCGGCCCGCATCGCCCGCCGCGTCCCCATGACCTTCCCG
>WAAE01020738.1:88284-126356 GCA_013400495.1 Nicator chloris
CGCGGGGCCGCCCGCAGCCAGGCCGCGCTCCCCCCCCCCGCGCTGCCCCCGCGGGGCGCGGTGACTCACGGAGGGGCGCGGGCCCCACAGCAGCGCCCGCCCAGCCGCGCTGCCCGCCCGGCACACTGAGCGCGCTGCCATCTTGTTCTTCCGCAGACAGAGCGACCGCGACGCGCCTGCGCAGGGGCGGGGCCGCGGCGGCGCGGGCAGCGGCCACAAGCGCGCGCAGAGCGGGCGGCCGCGCCCCCTGGTGGCGGGAGGGCACGGCGGAGGGGGCGCGCACGGGGCAGCCCGGGATGGGGGGGCTGCCGGAAACGGGGGTCCGGGAGATGGGGATCCCGGGGATGGGGGTCCTGGAAAATGGGGACAGGTCCTGGGGAATGTGGGTCCCGAGGAATGAGCATTCCGGGAATAGGGATCCAAGAGAATGGATATCCTGAAATGGGCATCCTGGGCATTCTCAGAGGGAGGAGTGAGCGCACAGGGGACTACGATCTTTTTTTTCGATTCTTAAGCAGCAGTAAAACCAGCCACAGGGCTAACACCTTAAAAATCAAAATTAACACAAGTCTTCCAAGGGGCAATTCTTGCAAAAGACAGACTTCCTTTTGTGTTCAAAGACCTGCAATATTTAGCTTTGGAAAATCAACTAATTTATAAATGTAACTGCAGGAGGGAGCCACCGTTACTATAATTAACCTTTATATGTGTATAACCTTTAGTGGGGATCCATCCTTGTGATGTACATTGTATTTTATAAGGAATGAGGCATTGTTGAATGGCTTCAGTGAAAAAAGCCTTAAATGTACTCTGAATAGAATTAGGATCCAAAAGAGCAAGTATTTCAGGAAAGCCTGAGATATTGCCTGTGATTAGATCCCTTCTAGGAGGTTCATTTAAGGGACTCAATTCTCCATCCAAATACTGGCAAATTAGTCATAGGAGAAAAGCAATCTTTTTTAATGGTCCTTTGGTAAGACAGGGCTTACAGGGAATTTGCAGGTACTTTCTGGTCTATTGCTTACATTCCGAGAAAGAGTATAACATACTGAAATGACCTATGGAAGGTGAAGTGATTGTGAATGAGAAAGTCCAGTGCATGGCAGTCTCAGAAAGGGACACATCAAAGCCCTTTAAATACCAACACACAAGATGTGAACTGGCAGTGTATGCCATTTTATACCAAACCACAGCAAAATGCAGATCACAAAAAGAGGCCATTAGGTCAGATAGAGTATGAAGCAGTATGAAAGAGGAAAGCAGCTGAGAGTATCAACCCTAATAAGTGGTATAAGAAATGTCAGTATTCATATTGACATTAGCAGAAATTTGCAATGAGTCTATGAAAATTACAAAGTAGGCAAAAGGGGACTGATGACTTCTCTGGCATATAATTTCCTAACAGGGATTTTTAAAATGTAAAGATTCTGTATCATCCTTTAATCTGAAGGAAGGTATTAAAATGACAGTAAGAAAATGGCATCAAATGCTGGAAAGACACGGGGCAGCATACTTAGAGACAGAAATGCCACTGATACTCTACGAAAACTGACACCAATGCAGCAACATTGTGCTAAACCCCAGTATGGGGATCCTGGCCCATATTGCTCCCTGAGCCACAGCCCTGTGGGCCCAGAGCAGGTCATGGGGAGCAGTGGCAGAGAAGCCCCAGAGAGAGGGTGCTGGGGAGCCCACCCGCAGGGAGGCTGTTCCCAGCAGTGCTGGGGTGCAGCTGGGTGCTCTAGCCCAAAAGTGCTGTTATTGAGGAAAGGGCATTGAAACCAACCCTGAGAAACACCACGTAGCTTTATTCGTGATGCCAGCCTGCTGCTGGGAGTAGGAACCCTCTGGCCCCTCCATCACCCCCCAAACCACATCCTGGCCTGGTGGGGCAGGCCCGTGCTGGGGCAATGTGGGGGCACCAGGAGGCCCTTCGGCATGACAGCCAGCAGAAGCTCCGTCCAGCAGCAGCCCCATCACAGCAGGGCTCATGGACAGAGCAGGGCCCCAGCACTAAGAGTCCAGAGGGGCTGGTGGGGATCAGGGCATCCGGGCCCCAGGGTGGGCGAGTTGGTGCTATCAGGGTGGCAAAGCCTTCCTTGCCTTCCCGGCTCCTGGCGGAGACGTCTTCCTCTTGAGGGGCTACATTCTGGTGCTGTGCTCCACCTAAGTGGAGCAGATAAGGAGGGGTTGGTATGGCTGCCCTCTCCATCGCCATGCTGGGTACAGCAAGGCTAGGTGCTCACCGAGGCCTGGTGCCGCTCCCTGCTGATGTGCACCACGGCATCATGCACCGAGGGGAAGAAGGAGTGCTTGGTGATGGCTGAACTGAAGAAGTTGCCCCGCTCCAGCTGGGCCAGGACGGATACTGTGTGGAGGGATAAGTATCTGAAGTGACGGCACCTAGCTGAGCCCCCCGCCACCCACCCGGAGCAACCTCCTCCCGTCTCCTGTGTTGTGAGGGACACCAGGGTCACCACCAGGGATCCAGCTTCGAGGCTCACATTGGATCCCTGGGACAACCTGCAGCACCTGTCCCCTGGGGAAACCCTGGGGATGGGAGCACCATGGAGGGACCCCCCAGGCTACCAGCTGTGTGCCAAAGGGCAGGCCATGCCCATGGCCGGGCCTCATGATTCCGCAGATCCCCCTCACCCGGGCAGCTGGCAATGAAGACATCCACTTCTATCTCATGGAAATCTCTGAAGATCTGCAAATGGGAAAAAAACATTTTACCCAGGAAGAGGGATGGGCAGCAGCCATCAGGGCACCTCACAGGACGCCAGAGACACCCTCAGCAAGGCTGCTGTCCTGCCTGCTCCCCAGCCCCTTACATTCTTCAGGATCTTGATGGAGACAGTGTCCACAAAGCTGACGGGGCTGAAGTCCAAGATGACGGCATGGAAGCTGGGCTGGGGCAGCCCTAGGCTGTGCAGGGTGGGCTCTGAGGGCACACTGTTTCCTCCCTCACTCAACTCAATCACTGCCAGGCCTGGACCATCCTCTGCGTTCTGGGGAAGGGAAGGAGACCTGGCGTCATTGCTCCAGGGCTGGCAACACCCTGGTCATGGCAGTGTTCCCCCAGGCTCACCTTGGTGAGGCTCTTTGGCTGTATGAGGGCACAGGCAGTGGGTGGCCCCAAGAGCGGGTGCCCCTCTCACATCTTCACCCACTTTTGGGCTCTTTTCAGATGTGTCAAAATCCACCCCTGTCCCCAGTACCACTCTGCAGAGCCAGGCTCATTAGCTGGCACCAGGCCAGCCTTTGCTCTTGTTCTTAATTCTGATTAACTTGCCAAAAGGTTAATGACTTGGCAGCTCCAACACATAATCATTAACAGCCTGGCTTTCCTACCGACCTTGGGTGTGACACTGTAACCCAGTTCAGTCCCAGTGCCTTTCTCACCCATTGGCCCGAAACTGCATTTGAAACTGCATGGGCCACCAAGCCCCACCAGTCCACTGACAGAAGTGTCAGAGCCAGGGAGGGAAGAGGTTCAGGATGTCACTGAAGGGGTGGTCCCCTGCATCAAGGAAGCACCTTTTTCCTCTTTGCCTTTTCCTTCTCCAGTTTCTTCTGCTGTTTCTTCAGCTTCTTGAGGGCCTTCTTCTTCTTCTCAATCAAGCGGTCCACGTCAATGCCACTCTGCAAAGCAATGTGGCCCTGTGTCCACAGCTGCCCTAACACCACCCTGGTTGCTGGCAGGCAGGAGACACAGGAAGCACTCTGAGGCTGGTGGCTCTCCTACCTTTCGCTTCAGGGCCTCAGCATACATCTCCACATTGGCAAAATAGACGGTGGAGGAAGAGCGGAAGATCTTCACGCCAGGGACCTCCTGTGCCTGGGGGCAGATGGGGAGGGTGCTACCCCAGGGATGGAGCCACCTGCCCCCCTTTCCTCCCCCCCATCAAAATGCCCGCAGCCCTTTTCCAGTGAGCCACTACTGGGGATGCTTTGAACTGCCCCCTCATTGCAGGCAGCTCTTCCCCCACCCCTGGTGTTGTTACCATCTCGTATTCCATCACATCCCTGTAGACATCAGTGTCGGAGACGCGCCCCAGGATGGAGTAGTGGGGGCTGCAGGGAGCAGAGCAAGGGTCTGAGGTCACCACAGGCTCCTCCTGCCCTTTGGATGTGGCACTGGCCCCAGCCCCAGGGTACTCACAGTTGGGTACGGAAGATAACCGTGAGCAACCCAAAGGCCACCGAGGCCGCCAGGCCGATGTCCAAGTTCAGCAGGAGGGTGGCTACGAATGTCACAATCCAGACCAGCTAGAGAGGGGACACAGCTGCAGCACAGCCTCTCCACTGGCAGCCGCAAGCCTTAGGGAGGGTGGAGAAATCCTCTCCAGGGACAAGAGCACAGCCCCAGGGCTGGCCAGCACCTTACCAGGTCCACCTGGTTGGACTTCCAGAGAGTGCTGAGGTCGCTGAACTGCTTGAACATGCCCTTGAGGTTGACAATGATGATGGCAGCTAAGATGGCCTAGGAGAGAGATCTTGGGAGCTATGAGGAAGCTGAGGGCAAATCTTGGGGTAGCTCTTTGCTGTACCCCTACCATAGCACCTTGCCATGGGATAGAGACAGGAGTAGGATGTGACACAGAGGCTGTGGACTAGATGTACCTTGGGCAGGTCCCGGAAGAGCTCTCCAATCTTCAGAATGGTCACCAGGATGACCAGCGATGCAATGACACCAGCTACCTGTGCAGAGGAAGAGTGGGAGGTGAGGGGTGAGCCCCAGCTGCTTGCTCTGCTCCCTGCCCCTGGGTCAGCCCCGGAGAGGGAGGCAGCACTGCCCTGACCCACCTGGCTGTTGCCCCCTGTGCTCTCCTGTACCAGGCTCCTCGACATGGAGCAGCTGATGGCAAAACACTGGAAGAAGCCTCCCAGGAAGTTGCAGAGGCCCAGTGCAATCAGCTCCTGCAGGGACAGAGCAAGGGCAGGGGAGCACCATGCTTTCATCTGGCTGCAAGGGCAAGATTAGCTTTCACCCAGGGTGGGGGCCCTGTGCCACAGAGCATCACCTGGTTGCTGTCCACTTTGTAGCCATGTTTCAGGGCAAAGATTTTGCCCAGGGAGATGCAGATGGCATAGCCTACCACAGCAATGGCAAAGGCATTGCCCGCCACCTGTCCAAAGTAGCTGACGTTAGGGGCCACAGGTGGCTTCAACCTACATTCAAGAGAGAGATGGGGCTCAAACAGGGGTGCTGTGGGCAGCAGGGTGCCCTGGCACATCCCCCTTCACCGTCAGGCCCTGCTCACCCGCTGGGGATGTTGCCCACCACAGAGATGCCAAACTTGTCATTCAGATTGACCCCATAGGAGATGCCGGTGGAAACGATGATCTGGGGGAGAATGACTGGAGTGAGGCAGGGTCTTCCTGCACAGGGACTGTGGTGGAGGAAGAGGAGGAGGGCCCAGCACATGCCCTGGAGCTGCACTTGCCAAGGAACCCCATCCCACCTCTCCCCACCCTGAAGGGGGACAGGGATACACCAGGGATTCCTGGCTGCATCCCCATAGGAAGCTGGGGCAGCTCTGGGTACCGTGATAAGCTCGATGGGGATGGGCATGGGCAATTTGGCAGCAAACTTGTGGTTGAGCTCTTTCACAATCAAGATGGCCACCATGGCAATGATGGAAGTCACCAGGGTGCCCACATTGGTGTCTGGTAGCTTCTTGCAGAGATCAATGACGGTCTAGAGAACATAGGAGGAGGGAATGTGCTCAAGAGTGTAGGTGCCTCTCCAGCAGGTTTGTGGAGGCCTCTGTGTGCCCCACAGGTGGGCACCAGGGATCCTTGGGTGCCAACAAACCCCACTCACCACAAACAGCGAGAGCGGCCCTGAGTGCTCGCCCTGGGAGACTCCGAAAACATTTTTGAGCTGAGAGACGAGGACGTGCACAGAGGCAGCAGTAGTGTAGCCACGTACCAGCGGGTCTGAGAGGTAGGTCACCACAAATCCAAACTGCAGGAGGCCCAGGGCCACCTGGAAGAAGAGATGGCAGAAATTACCCACAGGTTATAGTCTCCTGTTCTCTGCTAGACTAGGCTGGAACCATCTTACCTGGAAGATACCCGTCAGGACAGTGATGGTGGCCACCAGCTCTACCCTGGCAGCGTCGCGCATTTCCTCATTGACTGTTGCATTGCTGCCATTGACAGACTCCAGGAAGTTCTCGCTGGGCACCAGGGAATCTGTCAAGCTCCCGATCATGACAGAGATGACAGCAAAGGGACCTGAGAACAGGTAGAGTGTGGGCAGGAAGCCTGAGGTGGGCGCCAGGACCTCTCTGAGAGGACTTCTTAAGGGGTCAGCTCCTCTCTCCTTAGGCCAGACTCAAAGCATACACACTATACTTTGGCTCTGGCTTGGCCAACCCCCTTCTTGGTGGAGCAAAGTAAAGGCAAGAAAGGTTCCCCCAACTGCTGATGTGGTAATGCTGTGCCATGGACATCCTTGCTCCCTCTCCACCATTGCTGTGCAAGCACATGGTGCCTCAGCTCACCCACAGAGTTGTGCCTTGATGTTCCGAAGAAGAAGTAGAGGAAGACGGGGTAAAAGGAGGAGTAGAGACCTGTGACCGGCGGCAGCCCAGCCAGCAGCGCATAGGCAAGCCCTAAAAGGTAGAGCAGGGAGATATGTCACCAATGGCCAACCCCTGGCCACCCCACCTGTGGGGAGCCCCTGGTAGCCTGGGCATGGCATCACTCACCCTGGGGCAGGTGCATGATGCCCACACTGAAGCCTGAAACAATGTCCCCCAGGAGCCAGTCCTTGATGGGGTAGCGGGGCATCCAGCGCAGGAAAGGCAGGAAGCGGAACAGCAGGGACTTGGCAGCAGAGCCCGAGCATCTGGCAGGGAGGGAGCAGGAGCTGAAGTTGAGCACGAGTGCAGGGGACTTGGGGACATCAGTGAGGGTGGATGGGACCACATGGGAAGCAATGGAATCTGTGGGACCATTAGCTCCATCCACTGGAGCCTGGTGTCCCTCCAGGAGGAAGACAGCATGGGCACATGGGTATTTGGGCACAGGGAAATGAACCCCCAGGTCTGCAGCTTCCTGTGGTGGTGGGGCTGGCGTGCAGAATGCTTGCCAAGGTCCAGGCACATCCCACTGGCCACATGATCTTACCTGGTCTTGCGGAGACAGCCACGCAGAGAGGGCTTGGTGGGAGGTTTCCTCTGCGCCATCTCCTCCAGTTCAGCCTCGCTCAGCACCTCGCGAGGCGCTCGGTGGCTCAGGGCCATCTCTGCTGCCATGCCCACCTGGCTCTCCGGAATGCCAGTCCACTGCAAGGACAAAAGGGACAGCTCAGCCACATTCCCACGGCTGGGGCAGCCAGCACCCCACCCACCCTGAAGTCCGTCCTCCAGCTCCACTTGCCCACGGCACCATCCCATCGTGGCCAGGTGGGCAGGAATGGCCCTGAGGATAGGCATGAGCTGAGTTTTGGGAGTCCTGAAGCAGCAGCAGTGGCTCAAAATGGGGAGCAGTAAGCAGTCAGCAGGTGGTCATGGAGAGAACTGAGGCTTCGGCAATCAGTACTACCCAGTCCTGCCCCACAGCAGCCCCGTACACCCCACTGGAATGCACAGGTGGGCTCTGCCAGCAGAGCTGCCTCAGGGGTGGCTCCCCCTCCACCTGCCCACGCAGGACCCACCTCAGTGCCAACCACCTTCCCTTCTGTGTACTGCAGCAAGGCAGGGCAGTGGGCCAGCACAGCTGCTGAGTAGAGCCCCAGCCATCCCACAGCACCATCTGCAGACTTTGTCCCTTTACACATGAGGGGAGCAGGAATGTGAAACCCCGGCAAATGTCACAGCTCACCATCCCTCCAACAGTGCCCTCCCTTGACCCCTGCAGTGCAGAGCACGATGAGCCTGTGAGCAGAGGAGCCGGGCTGGCTGAGGTCAACCCTTCACAGGGCTGGGATGGTGGGACTGAGGAATCCCTGTACAAATTCACAGCTTGTCCTTGCTCAGGGCTCACTCAGAGAGCTGCACCATCCTGTTGGCCCACCCAGCTGGTACCTCGCTGGGTGCCCTGCCCTGTCCTAAGATGCTCATCCACTTGCAAATGGACCCACAATCCCCTCCCTGAGTGCTTGAGGCTGTGCCAGCCTGAGCCCCTGTGTTATCCCTCAGCCGTCCTACCTGCTGTGCTCAAACTGGTCAGGAGGCACCAGGCAGGTGCATGCTCTGCTTCCTCCTATTTATTAAAACCAGCCAGTGATCTTTGAGACACTGTTCGTTGCCTTCTGCCCTTCCTCCTGCCCTGCCAAGAAGCTGCCCCACTTCCCAGCCCCATGGATGCACAGCACCCACTGTGCTCCCCTTGGTGCCCTGGTGTGCTGGGTTCCCCAGCTATGGCAGACCCAGCACTGTCAGCACTGCCCAGAGCCATCCCATTCTGGGGACTGTCTACTGCAGTCTCAGCTCCTGGTCTCCAGCCATATCCAGAACGCTGCCATGCCTGACCACCCATGCCACCTGCAAGGCAGGGGGCTTCTTGCCACTGGGCACAACCTGGTGCCATCCTCCTGCCAGGAGCTACTCCCCAGGGCACTGCTGTGCCCCCACAGCTCCCATGGATGTCTGCTCCCCAACCCACGTCCTGAAGCAGGAGTTGTGACCAGGACAAGGAGGGTTACCTGCAGCCTCTGGTCATGGCATCCAGGGTATTTTCCCCAGACCCTCACTTACCTGCGGGAAACAGGTGTGCTATGCTCTGTGGACTGCCCTGGTCTCACACAATTCGCACAGACCCAGCTGTTATCTTGTTCCAAAGGTCCCCCGCGGGCACTATAGTCCCACTGAACCCATCATACCTCCTTGGGCTTTATCACAACCTAGAATTGGTTGCAGGGAACTTCTGAGTCACATTTGGCCCAGGCCCATGGGGGCACGGCAGCGGAAATCCAGGCTCAAATGTCTGACTGGTAGCAAGGTGTGGTGTGAAGGCAGTGGGCAGGCCCAGGCATTAGAGAATTCTGAGTCCTCTGGATGCTGGGATGGGGCTGAGAAGCAGCAGGAGCGGTGACATCCCGGATCACAATCTCTGGAGCTGCAGAAACTTGTCTCCATCCCTGGTGCCTGGTGGGGGCAGCCTGTGGCCACCTTGGCTCTCTCAGTGGTGAGCAAAACCCAGGTCCAACAGCTTTCAGTGATGCTGAGCCTCTTCCCTCAACCCATCCCTGGCCCTCTCTGTCCACCCTCATGCCCATCAGTTGTCAGGCAAAGGCATGTCCAACACAGGCACTCATAAACGACTGCTGCCTCCTCATTAATCCACTCCCCATCATTTATTCACTCCCCCAGCATGGAATGAGAGGCCACCACAGGGCTCATGCTTGGAAGCAAATAGCACCCCATGTCATTTATTGCCTCCTTATCAGTGCTCCCTGTTCCCACACGTGCCATTCCTACCCACACTCCAGCCTCCAGGCCCCCACCTGCACCCCAGGCTGGTCACTCTGCCTGTGCCCCCTCGTCGCCACTCCACCTCCTCCACCAGCTCTCCCTGGCCCTCACCCCGCAGCCAGCCTCTGGAAGGGCTGCAGGACAGGACCACAGCTCCTGGCACTGCCAGCGTGATTCCTGGAGGCCACCCTGAACTCAGCCTCCAGAAGCTCAGGTGACAGAGCCTGCAAGGGACAGAGGGATAACGATAGTGACTCTTGCTCAAGGCGCTGTGGATCAGTGCTGCCCTTTGCTCACCTGCTATCTCCTCTTCAATGAAAGGGGAGGGATGGAGGGCACCAGGATCACGCTCAGCCTCCCCTCCCCACACTTCCTTCTCCTTGCTGGCAGCCAGCTTGACTCTGCTGAGGTCATGCAGCCTTTGGAAAATGGGTCTTCTTCCCTTAGCCCAGGTCAGGCTGGGGGTCACGCAGCTGCCAGGCATGAGCCCCACAGCTCACCACAGCCACCGTGGCATTGCAGCCCTGCCAGCCAGGTCTGGAGTCACTGCATACCACCACAGCCAGTCCCATCTCTGGGTGAACCAGCCTGAACACAGAGCAGTTCAGTCACTCCACCTGAAGTCCCCACCCCCTGGTCACCTTGCCACAGTGACTCCCAGGCAGCCCACGAACTGGCTGTGAACTCCTGCCCAAGCCCCCTCCCAACATCACATCAGCTGCTGCATCCGTAGCCCCAGCAGCCATGGATCCCTAGCAGAGGAAGGGACGGCACAGAGGCCAGCACCATTTTATAGACTTTTATTTCCAAATCTGGCGCTTCCATTATACACTTTTACACAGCCAAAAGGGGGGTATGGGCACCTCCCCACTGCCTGCCAACAGAGTCAGGAGACAGAGACAGGAAAAAAAAAACCCAACCAAATTCCCCAAAGGAAAAAAATCCAAACTCAAGGAGGATGCTCCCCAGAGCCCAGGTCACAGCACTACAATCAGGGACCAAGCTGCAGACTGGTCTGCAAGAAGCAGACTCCTGCCTCTTGACTGGCCCAGCTCCGCAGGAATGGCCACCAGCTCTGCAGGGATGGCCACCAGCTCTGCTGCTCTCTTCTTTTTGGCACTTGACACTTGCTCTCCATTTGGCAGCAGCACAAAGAGCCCCATACCCAACTTGGCAGAAACATGGGCCCTACAGTGCAGCAGGGACAGGATCCCAGGACTCTGGTGCTGGCACTGCACAGCCAGAGAGAAACCTGTAAACGAGCTTGCTTCCAAAGGCAAAGATGGGCAGCATGGAGGTGCCTGGCTGTTCCCAGCATGTGGGGCCAGCAGGCTTTCCCTCTGCACACTGGTCCCAAATGGCATGTAAACATGTCAGCAGGCCTTTCTCTCCTAATCCCTGGGAAAAGGATGACAGTGAGCCTGCCTCACCAGGGCTCTGCTGGGGACCCAGAGCATCCCCAGTCACCAGCCCTTCTGTTCCCTCCATCCTTTCCCCACTGACTTGGGGAGGCAGTCAAGAGGCCTTGGCCTCCCTAGAGGTGTGAGGACAGCAGCAGAAGTCCTCTCCTGTAAACATGTCAGGCTGGGCTACAGTACGATGCCACGGCAGTGTGGTAGTAAGGCAGTAAAGAGCACAAGGTCACACAGCCTCGAGAACACCACGGAGGTGAAAGGGAATATGCTGGCCCCGCTGAGCCGAATGCCCTGGCCTGAGGCTGGGGTAGGCACAGAGGAATGCCATCTCACAGCACAGCCAGGGGTCAGGCCCCAGCCTGAGCAGAGACACCATCTAGGTAGCCTGAATTTCCAGAGAAGGCAAAGTGCTGTTTATCTCCATCTCCCAAAATTCAGGCTGGGGTCCTCTGCTACTCAGGGGAGAGCAGGTGTACACAGAGTCCCCAGGGAACCAGCTAGATACAACTTTTGTGGGCAATGGTGGACCCTGAAACTGGAGCCATATCATGCTCCTGTGGATGTTAGTCCTCTGCAGAGTGAGGACTGGCTCTGGGAAAAGCCAAGACTGCTGCTAAGCAGGGCAAGGGTCATCCAGCTTCTTTACTAAACCCACAAACCAACAGAGGTTTGTTTTGTAACATGCAGGTTAAAGGGCACAACACCCAGTGGGTAAAAACACACTGCTCACTTGCTGAGCCAAGGAAACCAGCACTGATGAGAGTGGGACCATCCTGGTACAGCACAGGACTGCACAGCAGAGCTTGTCTCCTTCTCAGCAGGTTCCTAGTGCCGAATTTGCTAATCCATTCATGTGTGCTCTTGCTGGCACACAGCCCCAGCTCACAGACAGGGGCAGCCCCAAGGGGTGGTCCCATGGCAGGGCAGAGGGAAGCCTGGCTGCAGGGAGCTGAGGGACACCAGGCAGGAGGAAGGTGGCACCAAGACATTTGGAGCTGCACAGTGGGGGAAACAGGGCCAGCTGCCCTGCAGTGGGAATGGGACAAAGCAGTGCCAGCGAAGCCTTAAGGACTGTCTGGCACTGTTTTGCCAGTCCACAGGGATTGTGTTCTAGTAGCCCCAGGGAAACTGGCAAGGGGCTGTTGATGAAACATTAGCAAATGTTGATGAAGCAAATGTAAATATAACCATAGAAATTTCTCTTCTCTCTGATTACAAAGATACAAAAGAATAGAAAACCCTCCCTTCCCCCACATCCTAGGCTCCATTTCTGTCCCCTGCCACTGCCCACCCTTCACACACACAGAGGCACACCCCACACACAAACAGCTTGCAGAGAAAGAGCTTGGTCCCAGGGGGTCAGAGATGCCACCCTCACCCGGTACTACCTGTCACACCAGGCAGGTGACAGAGCATGGCGGCAGCTGAGAGCCTGGAGGCTCCTGGCAGTGGGTGGTGTGGGCTGCTGGCCCCTCAGCCCACAGGGCAGGGGAAAGCAGGGTTGGTTTTGGGCCTCTGACAACCATCAGTTCTGGCCCCTGCTCCATGGGGATACCAAACCTCAGCTGGCAGTGCCTGGCGAGGGGCCCTGCTTCTTCCATCTCTCTTGTGGACAGTTTCAGCCCCTCAGGAATGGCCATCGTTTCTCATTATTCTTCTCAGAGGAAAGAAAAACAGTGTTAAGCCATGGCATCTCTCCTGGGCTCCAGCATCCTTTCCCCGCTATGCCAGATGGGGACAGGGCAGAAAAACTGTCCTGTGTCAGGGAAGGAGCAACTGTCTCCAAGTCCCTGAGATTAGGGAAGAGGGAAGGAGGGGTGGGGTGGGGTGGAGTGGAACAGTACCAGCAGGGAGCAGAGCTAGAGGGAAAGAAGTGCCCTACTGGAACAGGGTGTCTGGGGAGAAACAGGGTGGCTGGGGAAGGCAGGGCTTCCTTAAGACTTAGGCTCCCTTCTCCCCAGCCAGCCTGGCCCTTGCATACATCCGTTGGGACTTAGAGCCAGCACTGACCAAGGGATCAGCCAGGAGGGCAGCCTAGCTGCACAGAGCACCTTCCCTGAGTACCCACAGGCCACAAGCAAGGGCCATCATCTCTTGGGCAGGGAGGACAGACTCACATACACAGAGGCTTCTGCTTGTGCTGCACTACAAGCATCTGGAGCTGTCGCACCTGAGGCTTCTTCCTGCCCAGTCACTATTCAAGACTAGGAGACACCTGCCACTCACCTGGGGAGCTCACCCTTACACAGCCCTCTCCCTCCAAACCAAACCCCTTTGGGAAGATGCCAGGCAGGTGGACAATGCACAAGATCAACTGAACACAATCTGGCTGAGGAAGGAAGGAACACACTTACTCTGAGTCTGGTGACAGCTCCGAGATGCTGTGTGAGGTGGCAGAGTGAGGTGTTGAGGGACACACTGCAGAGGGCGTTGAGGTCTGCATGGCAGAGGGGGTGGCAGTGGTCTGGGGGCCTGAAGGTGTGCTGGAAGATTGCACTGAGGACAGGATGGAGGAGTTAAAAGAAGCAAGGATGGAAGAAAGTATATCTAACTGTTCAGTGGAAGGATGTTGGCTGGGAATGGCCTCCAGGTTCTCCCTAGAATGCTGTCTCCTTGACAGCGGTTCTAGGCTTTCCCTAGACAGCTGCCTCCGAGAGAGACTTCCCAGGTTGTCCTGTGAGGGCTGCCTGCTAGGCACTGTGTCCAGAGGCTCTCTGGAATTAGATCTTCTGGACAAGAAGTCCAGCTGCTCCCTTGAAGCTTGTCTAGCTGATGCTAGCAGGTCCCTTGAAGGCTGTTTTCTAGAAAGCAAATCCAATTGCTCTCGAGAAGTATCCCGACTTGGCAACATGTCTATTCGGTCTCTGGACACTTGCCTACTTGGCAATGTGTTTAGCCACTCTCTAGAGACTTCTCTTACTGGCCCACAGTCTAGCTGCTCTCTTGACCCAAATCTGCAGGGTAAAGTGTCAAGGCAGTCTCTGGAGCCCTGCCTCCGGGGCAGTGTGTTCCCATGATCTCTCTGACTGGGCCTAGCAGCGAGTAGATCCAAGTTTTCCCTAGATGCATGTCTGCTTGGGATACTTTCCAGGTGTTCAGTAGACCCATGCCTGCTGGGGATAGTGTCCAGCTCCTCTCTGGACCCATGCCGACTGGGCACAGCTTCCAAGCACTCTCCTGAGTTGTGCCTGCTCAGCTGCTCCCGGGACATCTGTCTCCTCATCAGCATGTCAAGCTGCTCCCGGGAAGAGTACCGGCTGGCTGGCTGCGACAGACTGCCGGCCCCAGAGTAGATCCTGCCATAGGAGGCAGCGGGTACAGCCCTGTGACCCAGTGTGGATGTCTTGTACCACGTCAGCTCGTTGGTCATCCTGCCAACAGATGGCAAGCCCTGGAGAGTTGGAGGGTACTGGAGGCGGTTCTTCAAAATCCCTGAACCGGACAGAAAGAGAAGTCAAATATTTGCACAACAGCAAGAAGAGCAGGAAAATCAGGGAGATTAGCCATGCCTCCCCAAGGGCATGGCCACACAGATCTGATGCTGAGCTTTCAGTGTCATGTCAACCTGAGACAGGCAAGGCCACCCTTGCCCGCTTGCTCCAGATTGTTACCTTTTCTCTGCCGTTGGGTCTGTGTGAGGGAGTTCTCATCCCCACTGGTCAAAGCCAGGTCTGGCTGATTATTGTTGGCTGCATCCTTATTGATGTCAAATCCCAGCTTCCGCTCGGAGCCCCACTTCTGCAGGGAGCAGGGGTGAACCTCACACTCGCCCAGAGCTGGCCAATATGACATGAGGTCATTGCCATCCACATCTGACAAAGGACACAGCAAACCAGGCCCCAAAGAAGAGGGAGAGAATATTTACATGAGCAGCCATTGAGCCATTACAAGACATGGCCTGACCCCCAGGGAGCTGAGCTCATTCTTTTCCCTGCCAGAGCCCTGAGACTTGCCTTTGGGAGTGGTGTTGGCAGGATTAGTGAGGAGGCGTTCGCTCTGTGCCGCCCGCTTGAGCTGGCGCTGGAAGCGGCCCCGCAGGCGTACATTCTCCTCGCTCTCTGAGGACGGGATGGAGAGGCTGCGCTCCTCATCCAGGGACAGGTCACTGTCTGAGTCCGAGTCCTGGTCTGCAGGAACATGGTGTGTCGGGGAGACATTTGGAATGAAGGTGGGAGAGGTTCCTGCTGACAGCACCAGAAGGCAGAACCACCCCAGGCTGACCACACTCGTGAGAGTGCCTTACCCTTTGCTGCCCCTCCCTCAGCAGCAGCCTCTGCCAGCTTCCCTGGCCCTATCACTGGGTACCTGTGAGAGGTGCCCAGCTCCATCTCATTGCACTTTCCTGTAACACAGCTGCAAATAGCCCTAAGATCCCCTCTCCCTCCGCTTCTAGGCTGAGCAAACCCACGTCCTTAGCCTCTGCTTGCCTGTCCCATACCCCAACCCCAGCTAGCATAGCTCCAGTGAATCAAATGTCTGCGCTGTACTGGAAAGCCCAGTGACCCTAGAGATCCTACAACAGCCAATGTCCCCTCTGTTGCCTCCCCCATTTCTACCCCTTTGGGGACTGGCAATGCCCTTTGCCATCTGTCCAGGAGGAGGCTGTGCTAAATGACACAATGGCTGCCTCTCTCTCCTATCTACCATGTATTTGGAAGCCACAGCTGAACATGGGGTGGAAGACGTAACCATACAGCCAGAGCCTGCACCAGGAAGATCTTCCCAAACCCAGGAACAGGGCTGAGCCTTACCTCCCCCAGCATCACGGTGGAACATTGCCATGTCGATGTCCGTGGGGCCGGCGTGAGCCAACAGGCTGTGATCCAGGGCCGAGCCCTGACGTGCTGCCATGTTGTCTCTGAAAGAGAGGACGCTCAAACTGTCACAGTGGCAGGAGCCTCTGGCTCTGCCCAGGCACTGCTGGCCCCCAGAACCCTGGCTGCTCCCTACCTGAGGTAAGCTCGCTGGCTGGAGTGGGTGCGGGCAGAGCGCACGCTGCTCACTGAGGACACAGTGGAGGCCCCCAGGGTGATGCGGATGAGCCCACTCTCCTCAAACAGTGCTGTGTTATTGTAGGCGTTGGGGCCCTGGGGAGGAGGCAGAGGGCACGTGCCCTGTTAAGGAGTTGCCATGCCAGCCCAGGGAAAGGGGGGATATCCCTGTCAGCTCCTGTCCCAGACATGCAGCCTGAGCCCAGCACCCTGGCCTGCTCTGCTCTCACCCACCTGTGTGCTCCTTGTGGCCTCCTCACTCTGCCCCTTCTTGTTGAGGCAGGCCAGCTTCCATGCCTCCCGCACCTCCTCATTCAGTATACAGAACAGGACCAGCACTGCCAGGCCCTGTGGGGAGAGATGCCATGAGAGACAGCTTTTCACTGCCAGCTGACCTGCTTGCCCACAGTGCCAGCAGCAGGACAGTTCCTGTCTCCTCCAGAGTCCAGTGTGGCCACTGGACTGGGATGCGCCAAAAACCGCCCAATACCAGTAAGAGCTGACACCCAGAGTAGCCATGGATGAGGGAGGAACAGGTGGGGTGTCCACCTGTCTGGCAGTGGCCAAAGAGCAAATGGCAGGATCCCCTGCAGAAACATAAACCCTAGTGGTGGGAGAAGGTTGGCCGGGTGCTGCCATGGATCATATTTGGGGTGTGCAACACCTCTGTCACATTCTCTTACTCTGCCCTCTCAGGACATGGAAGCACCTTCCCTCCAGATGGTACTTGCTATCCCTTGGACGTTACTTCTGAACCAAATGCCTTGCAGCTACCTCCTGCTCCATGTGACTGCTCACCACAGGCACAGCAGCAAGGAGTGGCAGGAGTCATTCAATGCCACAGAGGTGACAGCAGAAGGGACAAGGAGCTCAGTGAGATGTTGGGAGCTCAGCCCAGGGCACCCACTCTCCACAGATGGCTGTGGGGACCACAAGGCTGCTCTCCTGGGCTGACCCGTGCCCTCCCCAGCAGAGGCTGGGCAGTTACCTGGAGGCTGCAGAGGACAGTGTAGAAGTAGTGGAAAGCCAGGACACTGTTGTTGACAGCCAAGAGGCCAAAGAGCCAGGTAGTGCTAATAACTAGAAGCAGAACAAAGGAGCTCCGTAACGTCATGCTGGAGAGAGAGAGACAGACAGGGACATAGATACACACTGAGAGGTTAGAGCATATTGTTAATCTGCAGTCTAGTGCTCACAGAGATCCAGAGGGGAAAGCTCCTGCAGAGACCTCCCTGCTGCGCCCAGCACTGCAGGCACATCCCTACACAGCGGCGCAGCTCCCCCTGACTCCCAGGCCTTCCCTTCTGGATCACATATGGCAAACACAGGGGCCCAAATGACACAGGTCATTTTGAGCCACAGAGAGCTCAGCCATGCTCCAGGGCTGGCTCAAGAGGGAGTGGGGAAAGGTCTCAGGAGCATGTAGAAGAGGAAGAAGCAGGTACTCATAGCTGACAAGGGCTAAGTGCTGAATCCAAGCAGACACAAGAGGTGCCTGTGAGGGCAGGCGATGAAAGGGGACCAGTTGGGAGGTCAGTGTGGAGATGGGGATGTAGGAACAAGAAAGGATAAAGTTTAGGAAGGGTTAATGTGGCTGGCAGGTATGGGAGAGGAGAGTGGCTGCAAGGCTGACACTGATGCATAGAAGGGCCCTCTGCGATGGTAGAAGGAGGAGGATGGTCACTGAAAATGCTAAAAACCACTAGCTGCCAGAGCTCTGCTGGGAGTTTGGCCACTAATACTCACAGAACCGATTTCTTCTTGGTCTCCTTTTGGCCTGGGGAACAGGACATCTTGGCCACAAGCAGGAACATGACCCCATTCATCTGAAAGTGTTGGCACTGATTAGAAGCTGTGCCAAGGGCTGGCTCTGACCTGACCTCCCCAGTGCAGACTCCAGGTTCGCCAGTCCCTGCAAACATCCCCTCCTTTCCCCTTCATGCCTGAGCCGTGGCCTTCCCCAGGTTTGGCTAGACTGAGGAGGGACAAAATGAGGGCCTCTAACTGAGGGAGAGGGACACAGAGAATGGGACAGGCAGTGGGCAGCCAAGGAGGGACGAGTGCCCATGGTGCAGAGAAGGGAGGCAGGAGAGGGTTGTGGGTGAAACAGGACAGGGTTTTACCACAATGACGACAGTAATGGGGCCTGCAAAGCTCCAGACCAGCTTATCATGAATGGAAATCCAGCAGAAGTCGGGGTTCCCATAGCCCTCAGGATCCAGGCCAACGGCCAGCCCTGCCAGAGGAAGGGAGAAGTCAGGTCCATATCCAGCAACCTTGGACTTGTCCAAACCACACCAATCTCATGCCAGCACTGTCAGCAGTGAATGGCCTTTCACCCTGCTCCTTGCCCTGTGCATAGGCTTCACCACCACAGGAGGAAGGAGTTAGGACTGTGAGAATCAGCAACAGGGATTTTCTTTTCCTCAGGTGTCCCTGACACAGCCCAGTCCAGGAGGCATTCACTGCCAGCAACAGGTCACCAAGTATGCAGGCTTGGGAAACCAAGAGACTTTAACGAGAAGACCTGAGGAGATGTGCTGAGAAATCACTTGTCCTTGGGAGGCAAGACGACAGCCCTTGCTGTTGTGGTCCCCTGACCACCACAGCATGCTTGCTGCCAGCACTGCTGACCATGGCAAGCCCACCCTCAGCTCTCCAGACTGGATGAGCTGGGCAACACGAGGTGGTCAGGAGACTGCTGAGAAGCAGCACAGCTGGTTTGGGCATGGCTGTAGCACAAGCAGCTCCTACCAGTGATGATGGCAGGCACTCCCCAGCCGATGGCGTAGTAGAAGCGCATGGCCCCGAAGTTGACGTTGCGGGCTTCGGTCTGCATGCGGTAGATGTGGAGGCCCTGGACGAAGAGCCAGGCGAAGGTAGAGAGGAAGAAGCAGTGGAGGAGGATGGCAATCACAGTGCAGAGAAACTGGGGAGACAAAAGTGACTTAGAGATGGTCCCACTGTGCCAACACTAATGGCATCATCCACACCTCACACTCATCCCCACGGGCAAGCTCGTTCAAGCCCACAGACCTGGTTCTCAGTGCGGTTGATACCCAGGAGAAAGAGCAGCTCAGAGAAGAAGAGGGTGACCGATATGTTGGAGTGGATGCCACGTGTGTTGGACTTGAGGCCTTTGAGGCAGGTCAGAAAGGAGAAGGTCAGCAGCAGAGACACCAAGGAGAGAGACACCAAGGAATAGGTGACAATTGCCAATGTCTCCAGATCACCTTCCAGTTGCTGCAGCAGCAGAGAACCAAAGGCAAATAGCAGTGTTAGGGGCAAACACAGGAAGCTTGCAGAACTCTCAAATGGTATTTGTGTCCCACAGTGAATTTTTTGCCTGTGCCCAGGACATTTTCTGACTGTGCTGGGACCCAGCTGCTAACAGGCCCCACCATCACCCACAGCCCCATAGACTGAGGTTACCTCTCGGTGTGAGCTGTCCATCAAAACCCCAAAGGTGCCAAACTGGGAGCACTGGCAGTGGACATGGGTGGTGTTTCGGTACACGAGCTCACAGTCCCTGGCTGTCCAGAAGCCAGAGGGGTTGGTCCTGCAGCCACCAAAAAGTAGAGTGCACTTAGGAAAGAAGACACACAAATGCATGTGGGGGGCAGGAACCACAGAGAAGAGGGGTGACTGACAAGGCTCCTCTGCCAGCAGATATAACTGCACTCCTAAAGCTGAAATACTGGAGCCAGAGTTTGGGTGTGGCACTGAGGGAAATGGGTTAGTGGTGGACTTGGCAGTGCTGGGTTAATGGTAGGACGCAATGATCTTAAAGGTCCTTTCTAGATGAAATGATTTTATGACCCTGCTGAGCACTTCCAAAACAAACAAATCCCATGGGAGAGGGCAGAAACCTCCACATACCAGTGCTGCTCAGGGAAACTTGAGGAACAAGGTGTTTGGGGAAAGCAGCTCAAAGAGAGTGGCCTGGTCATGCTCAACTCACGGGTTGGAGTGGTTCCACTGGACACAGAGAGGTTTGCTCCTGTTGGCTGTCTCCAGTAGGTAAAATTCCAGCACAAGAGGGGTGTCCAGGGGTCCTTGCAGGAAGGTGTGATTGCTGAACACAGACACACTCACAATGGGGGAGTTCATCACAGGATTCTTGGGGAGCCTGCAAGGAGCAACAGAGCTCTACCACCACTATCACTTTGTGTGGCAGCTGCAGACCCCCAGAGTCTTGTCAGGTGTCCTGCTCTGACGTCTCAGAAGGAAAAGCTCTGCCCAGTCTACAACATGGGGCTGGGAAACGTGGCACAGAGCGGCGCCAAGGCTGGGAATCAAACCCTCACCATTGCAGACAGACTTGGCGACTGTTCCGAGAGGGAACAGAACAGAGTCCAGCCAGCCCCTCTCCACTGGTGCTTGTGGGGGCAAAGGGGAGGAGGATGTACCTGACGCTGCGGCGATCCACTTGGTAGCGTGCAGGCAGCAGCCCCCCAAGGGTGCGGTACATGATGAGGATGACCACAGTGAGAGTGGGCTCGGGCTCCGGCAGCGCCTGCTTCGGGGAGGAGTTCTCCACAGTGTAGTTCCCTTCACCCCCAGCCACCGTGGGCACTGCTGTGGGGATAGCTGGGGCACACAAGGGGGTGGTGAGAACACACACACACACACACACACACATGCTGCTCTCAAGACAATTTGCAAGGCCACCAGGAGCCTTTGGGATGTGGTAAACTGTAAAACTTAGGCTCTCAGGGTTGGCTCTTGGACCTCTTACAGAGCCATGTCTCAGTAGGGTATATGCAAACTAAATGGCTTTCAAGGGTCCATTCCAACCCAAACCTTCCTATGATTCTACATCTTTCCTGCCAGCTGCACCCACCCATGTTGTTTCTTGAGTGATGCTCACGTGCTCACCTTCGGCTTTCGGAGGGCTCAGCACCGACAGTGGCAGCACAACGTGGGTGTGGGGGTCCCAGGCGGGCTGGCCCCGGAAGAGGCTGCTGTGGTAGCGAGGATAGCGCCGGCGGATGTGGGAGTGGTTCTCCATGCGATCGATACTCAGCACTGCGGAGGAGCAAGGCAGTGAAAGTCAGCTCTGGGATGGACACCTGGAGAGCAGTTGTGCTCCAGGGCACCCCAGGATTCAAGTCCCTGGCAAAGGGACCATATGAGCCACAGGTTGGGGCTATGACCTTTATTTGGGCATGACACAAAATCTCAGTACCCACAGTGCTCCTTCCCAGCCCAGACCCTTGCTCTACCATAGGGCAGACTACTCCTGCCACCAAGGCCAGCAGCTTTTTCACTACAGACTGGAAAGTAACCAGGAGCAGGCAGCACAATCGTGGCTCTGCTAGCTCTTGGAGGTCAGCTAGTCCAGGCAGGGATGGGACCAGGACAGCTCTCACAAATGCCTCCCCATGTTTGAGAGAGCCATCAAGGACATTACCAGCACACTCCCTGAGATGCAGTGGGATGAGAAGGGAACAAGGTGTGATGGAGGAGTGTCTCTGCACCACCCCAGCCAGCTCCTACTCACTGATGTTGGGGGTGACGACACCGACGGGGTTGAGGTAGGTGAGTTTCATGTTGCTGGCCAATATGCCCGAGTAGTCCCGCAGCTGCTCCATGAGGCTGGCACTGCCGTGCTCCCCGTGTGGCAGCATGGCCCAGTGCTCCCGGTTCTCGGGCGCCAGCACGGAGCTGCCTGCGCGCAGCAGGTTCTGAATGGGAGAGACATGAGGACAGAAGGTGAGCATGGCCTTTGGGCCTCTCCTGACCAACTCCAGACTGCAGCACTGTGCTCTCTGCACAAGGGCTGTGGGAAGAAAAGTACTTTCTACTGTGATGGGCCCCCGCCCTCAATTCTCATCAACCAGTGACCTACAGAGACATCTTTCCTGCACCCTTGCCACGAGGGACCTGCCAGCAGCAGTAAGGCCTCCCTTTGCCTTCCCAGGCTGAGCAAACCCAGTTCTCTGCCTCTCCCCAACCACTCTTTGCTCCAGATCTGACCACACAGGTCTTGTTTCCCACACTGCTGGTGTGGACTGAGGAGCCCAGTGCTCCTGACAGGGTCCCACCACATCCTCAATCCCCTCAGAAACACAGGGTGGCTGCTACGAGAAGCAGCAACAGAAGCCATTCTGATCTGGGGGAAGGACTCACCTCGTTGAAGTGGGCATCCTGTGTAGCTGTCAGGCCAAAGCCATGCTGCTGGCTCTCGAAGGCCATGAGGCGGGACAGCAGGCGGAAAGCAATGTGCACATCATTGCCAAAGTAGTGGTCCATGTGGTCTGTCACAGCCCGGAGCCGGTGGGCCAGCTTCTTGGCTTCAATCGTGTTGAGCTCAGTCTTATTCCTCTCCAAGCCCTCTAGCTGTCAGCGGGGAGAAAAGAGAGGGTTAAATTCAGCAGGTTCCTTACCAGGAAACTGGGATGCTGCAGGCCCTGCTGGACACAGGGATTATTTTCGAAGCCACAGCAGAAGCCATGGACACTCACAGTGGTGGTCACTAGAACAGGGAGAACATCTGGCAGACAACCAGCCTCTAGCAACACACCAGGGTCTGCACTGGCCCAGCTAACCCAGCGCCATACACAGCAAAGGCCAAGGAGATGAAAGCACAGGGCAAGGCCCTGGCAATACTTCCCTGGAAACTCTCCTGGCTTCAGTTTTAATACAGCCAAGATGGCACATAAGTGTTGAATACACTTGCCTGGATATTTCAATGGAATTTGTCCAAAATTGGGGGGCTACAGAGGTCTCATTGAGCAGACATCCCACCAGCTTCAACCCACTCAGCCCTGCTCAGGGTTATTTATTTTTCCCCTCCTGCCCTTGGCAGGACACAAGTAATTTCCGAGGGGGACACAGATTAAATGAAGCCATATGAACTTAAACTCAGACCACTGCTTCCACAGGAGGGATTTGGGGGAAGGAGATGAGAAGACAAAGGCACTGAGCACTGTGACAAGGCCCTCTCGTACTTCAGGCACCCCTGGAGAGCTGAGTGCTTTGAATTCTGGCTGTGAGCCCTTGTTCAGAGGGCTCCTGCTCTGTCAGGGCTGCAGAGCTGAGAGGATTACCAGCACGGACAGCTCCTTGAAGGCAGGTGAAGTGCAGTTGAAGAGATCTGGCTCCAGCCAGCCCTTCTCCTCATCACAGTGTCTGATGGCTGCACCTAAAACAAGGAGGAAGAGCTTGTTAGAAATTCAGCACAGGAGACATGGCTGCCCTGCTGCATCCTCCTAGCAGGCATCCTCTGCACCAGCTAATCCCAAAGAGTGGCACTGACAAGTGATGGGGAGGGCCTGTAACACCCCAGGGCCATTGTCCTGCTTTGCATCAGTGCAAGCCATTCTACTCTTGGTTTGCAATACCTCAGCAAGCTGCTGCCATCCCCTCCCTCCAGGAGCTGGGTGCCTATGTGTGCTTTGGGGCTGCATTATGCTGGGTGCCATCACACAGGATTGCAAAAAAGGACTGACTTGGCAGGACCCAGGCTAGAAAAGCCCAAGAGGACGTGACTGTGTCCTTAGGCACATCTGACCCCAACCTACGGAAGCCCAAACAGCTCTAGACATCCCCCAGCTGACAGCCTGCAATGCTTGCTGAGGTCCTGCTCTCTTTACAGGGAAAAGCCACCCCAGAGACACAACAGCCCTGCTGTTGTGGAAAACCAGCCCCGCTGCCAGTCTCCCCTTCTGTTCGAGATGAGCTCCTTCAGTCAAGGGGTATGGAGGAGTGGGATGGTGGACACCAGTGGGGAGGATCCAGCAGTGTAGGCTCAGTATCCATCACCAGCCCCCTAGTCCCTGGTTGGAACCCAAGCACTTGTGTACAGGAAGGGAGCTTCCAAAACTGAATGGGATGAGATGTTCACCACCACCAAAAATGCTGCTAAAGCCAACGCAGAGAAAAGTGTTCTCAGCTCGGTGTGTCAGCACAAATACTTTGAGCAAGAGAAACCAGGCAACCCCAGTGTACCCAGCAGGACTGCGGAGCAGGTCCTCCTAGGGACAGCATCAGGGCACAGGAGCCCACCCAGGTGCCCATGGCTGGGAGAAGATACGAGGGGAGGGCAGGGAGAGGAAGCTTAGAGCAGATTCCAGTTGCTGCTCAGAGAAGCCCCAAAGACAAGCATACCCCCTTCCACCACCTCCAGCTCCTAGCAGTCCTTCCAGACACCCTTTTCCTAGCTGCAGAAGCACAGGGGCCAGTGCCATTTGCAGCAGCAAGCAGGAAGAACAAGAAGTCTCCATACTGATGGCATTCCCCTTGCACAGAACAGAGACTGACTCAGATGCACATCTGGGCAGAATCTGACCCCCAGGTCCCTGTGCCTTTCCCTGCCAGCCAAGCAGAAGGAACAGGACCTTGTGCTGTGTCTGCCCATCAGTTCCTGCTCCCGTCTTACCACCCCCCACTCAAATAGTTTCCTCTTCTTCCATCCCACGGCCATTCCTCCCTGGCCTCATCACCCATTGTTCACCACCAGCTCATTCCCCTCCCAGCCTAAGCAAGCGAGTGCCATCCCAGACAGCCAGCATCCATCCCAGCCAGGAAGCAGAGCACAGACCTGCCCAGAGCCAACACTGCAGGCTCAGCACAGAGGATGGCAAGGGCTGCATGCAGCTGCAGCTGGGCTTGTGCTGGTTAGCGAGCTGGGAGCAGGGAACACTGTGTAGGAGTGGTGAGACCAGGCAAAGCATTGGGAAGACCCTTGGCAGCTCCAGAAGCAGTGGGGAAAGTGCAGGGGTGTGCAGGGTGTCAGGCAGGGAGCAGGGAGGGAAAGCTGTGTGGTGCAGCCCTTACAGCACAGGGGGAAGGAGATGGGAACAACCTTACCTGCACCCCTCAAGCCTGTGCACGGAGGGCGAGAGAACCGGGGAGAGAAGCGACAACAGTTAGGAGCCGAACCTGCCTCCTCCGGGGGCGAACGGCTGGGGAAGGACAGGGTTTGTATTGTCCCCTGAGGCTCACACTGCCCTACACTCCCAGACACCCTGATGACACCTTTTCTGTCACTGAGGATAGCTTTGCCTCCTCCAGCTCAGGATGCTGAGTTCTACCCAACATTTACCTGACAGCACACTGTGTCCCGCTTCCCTTGCAGGGCACATGGGGATGGGCCTGGTGGAGCCACAGCAAGGCACTGTGGGTGCTGTGCCAGGCCTGACCTCAGCCTCAAGCCTGGTGAACCCAAAAGCAGCAGAAAGAAGATGGAGGCCAAGACTGAGGGAACAGCTCAGCCCCATGGCTGGGTAATGGGTCTTACACCCCATAGCTTTTACCCAACCCCAGTCCTATGGCCAGCACCCTCTGCTCTCTGCTCTTCCTAGGCTGTGGCATTTTCTCTTCCAACTTCATTCTCCCAAATTTCAAGCCCAGCTGAATGGGACTGGGGTAGTGCAATAACAGAGTGATATTGCCAGGGCTGCTGCAGGACAGCCAGGCTGCCCCCTCCCCTCTCCATCACGTTCCCCACTCACCCAAAGAGCCTTTGGGACACAGCACTGCAGCTGAGAAGCCAAACTTGGTCTGGGGCCACCACACGCCCGCCTTCAGGCTTTTGGGGCAGCCATCATAGAGCACTGTGGAGACACACTGGTCACAGGGCCAGGCCACTGACACCAAGCCCTGCAGCAGCATCTGCCCACACTCCTGTGCCCACACTCACCCTCGCAGCCACTGGGCGTCACTTCGGCAAAAGGGCTGTCACAGCTGTTGCACTGGCGGCCAATGACCCCGGGCCGGCAGTGGCACCGGCCAGTCTCCCTGTCACAGGAGCGCGAGGTGGAGCCGACGGGGTAGCAGTCACAGGGCAGGCAGGTGTCACTGCCTCTGGGGCGATAGTGGAAGTCCTGGGAGGAGATGAGGACAGTCATCAGAGAGCCCACTGCGACAGCAGCCGAGGCCGGCTGGGGAACCCCTGGAGCCAGAGAAGGTCAAGGCTTTCCTGATTTTCAAGCACTCCACTGCCCCCATCATCACCATGCTGGGCCAGGAAGGCTGTACACAGGAGCTGAGCAGGGATCCAGCCCAGATTCGGGCACACAAAGCAGGGCCTGGGCAACTGCCAGGCTTTTGTGGGGGGACAAGGAACAGCATCAAGAACAAGCAGGGTTTCAGACAAGCCATGGTCCATGTCCCCATTGGCACAGCTGCCCCTCACCTTGCAGTGGCACTGCCCGTTGGTTTTATTGCAGTCGGGGTCAAAGCCCTTGTTCACATCACAGTTACAGGGCCCACAGGTGGGGTTTCCCCACCAGCCCTTCGGACACTGCTGGTCTATCCTAGGGAGAGAAATATCTTTGATATTACAACAACCAAATTCCCCAGGCCTTGTTCTGCCACCAGTCCAACTGCACAGCAGCTCCAAGGAGGAAGATGGCACTGAGATTTCCCTGGTTACATATCCAGGGTGAGATGCCAGCATGGAGCCAGGCCCAAAGGCCATGGTCCTGCCCTGTATCTCACCTGTGCTCGCAGTATTGCCCAAAGAAGTTCCCACTGCACTCGCACACGTAGCCCAGGCGTGAGCCTGGCTTGCGGCGACACACCGACTTGTTCTTGCAGGGGTTGAGGTGACACGCATCCACACAGTCCCCTCCGTAGTACCCTGAGGTGTCAACAGAGACCACCATGTAAAGCAAATACCTTCTCCCTGAGGGGTGCTGGAGTACCAAGGAGTAAATTCAGGGGCCTCAGGAAGGATTCTGCCCTCCAGAAAAATTGATGAGTGTCTAACAGGAATGTGACTTGCCAAAGGCATGGACAGTGCAGCAGTCACAGGCCAGGAGGGAGTTACAGGGGGAGATGAGAAGATAAGCAGGCATGAAGAGCAGAGGAGTGGCAGCGTGCTGGAGGTCCTACCTGGCTGGCAGACACAGGAGTAGGTCTGCCACTCATCCTTGCAGACGCTGTTGGCTGGGCAGGGGTTGGAGTCACAGGGGCTTGGTACACTGCAGCCAGGCTCCACCCGCAGGGCATGGTTGGGCTTGGGCAGCACGATCCCGGTGACGCTGTCACCCAGTCGCACACCCTGCAGTGCAGGTGACAAACTCACAGTGAAGTTAGGACAGACACATGAGGCTCCAGTTCTCCTGCTTTCCACAAACCCCCAGCAGCAGCCACTCCCCGTCCTCCCTATTTAACGCCACTCCATGGCACCTCAGAGCCTTGCATGCCCAGAGGGAGGGTGACACCAGCACGATGGATGCTGGCAGCAGTTGCCAGACTTGCGTTTCTAACTCTCCACATAAACAGACCCGCTGAAAAGGGAAGGCGCAGAGCAATGGACTCACCTGTATGCAGCCCCTCAGCCCATTCTGCACCTCGCCAGAGCCCAGGACACCCCCCACATGCAGGTGTTTCACCTTCAGGCCATGCAGTTCATTTCCCACAACCACCGTGTCCTGCAGAAGGGAGTAACATGAGGCAATGGGCACCAGCCCTGTCCCAGCCCTCTCAGGGGGTGCAGAGGCACAGCTCTGCCTGTGTTTGCCAAGCATCCCCCACAGTTCCTGTCCTGGTGCCAGGGTCTTAAGCAGCATCTACCTGGTAGAGCCCAAAGTCCAGGGTGAGGGTGATGACGTAGCGTGACTCTCGCCCACTGTGGACGTCCCGCAGCTCCAGCTGGAGGTCATGCCATTTCCCATCACTGAGCTGCAGCTGGTCCAGGAGGAGGCTGGTGCTGCGCCCTGACCCCCTGCTCACCATGAAGGAGAGCAGGCCCCCAGCCAGCTGCAGAAAGGGAACAGCAACGCCAGCAGTGAGCAAAGACCTCATCAACTCTCGCTGCTTCCAGCCTACCCTCCATCAAAGCATGGGGAGGGAATTCCAGCCTTGCTAAATGCCTCTCCCCTCAACTATCCTCTGCTTGGGATGGAGCCAGCAGGGAAAACAAGGTCTCCATGCTCTCCTGGGGCAGACAGCAGCAAAGGCTGGGCCATGGTGCTGTGGTTGAGGCTGTGGCCATACCTGGCAGAGTAGGGTGGTGTACTGGCCTGCATGGGCCTGCAGAAGCACCCCATCCTGCTGGCGTGTCCGAAACGCCAGCCCCAGGTACCATGGCACCGAGATCTTCATGTCTGCCTTGAAGTCCCAGGTCAGGACACTGTTGCCCTGAAAATAGTGGGCATGGTGCATGGCTGAAAAGGAAAGTGAAGGTGAGGAGAAGGGAAGGGCACTTCACAGGGAGCACTAGATGCAGGGACAGCAGAGTTAGTTCATCTCACACGGATCCATTACTCTGCTCCCACAGCAACCCCAGTACAGCCTCGCGCATACCCACCCTGCCCGTGCCCAGCAGTGCCCACTCACTCACCATGGCGGCAGTCTTTGCCCCCAAAGCCAACAGGACAGAGGCACGAGTACGTCCCCCAGCTGACAGAGCAGGTGCCGCCGTTCTTGCAGGGGCTGGAGTCACAGAATGTGTGCTTGGCATGACAACCTGGAGGTATCAAAGTCACCTGTATCAGCCTCAACCAGTTCACCACCTCCTCCAGCCCACATGGAAAGGCACCGCTGCCTGCTGGCCTTTTCCCTGGCTGTCAGAGGGGCAAGCCCTGGTCCTCAGTGTCTCCACACAGACCCTGCCTGCCCAGGGATGAGGGTTAAGACTGTTGGGGCTCCTTATGCCAGAACAAAGATACTGTAGAGCTGGACTGACGATCTAGCATCTCCCAGGTCAGCCAGCTCAGCAGGTTCTGCACTTGGGATCAGGGGACATTTCCAGAACGTTTGCTGAGGTGGGCATTGAACAATTTAGGGGGACCTGAAGGCCTTGTTCTCCAGTGAGAATCTGCTCAGCTCCAGCTGTGGTGCCACGATGCTGTTACAGCCCAGCAGCACTGCTGTGTGAGAAGGAGAAGCCATTCCCTGGGCAGGGGCTGGCAGGAGCAGAGGCACTGGTACCTGCAGCAGTTCCGTTGTTGGCAATGTAGGAGGCCAGGTCGATGCGTTTGCTGTCAATGAATAGGTCTCTCATGCATCCCACAAAGTCCCGGTGAGTGATGGGGAAGTTTTCTGGCAGGTTGGGGACCCCTCCAAGGAGCAAGGGACCTGTGAGGTCCAGGGACCTGCAGGATCAGAAGCCCAGGGCTTTAAGAGGTACAGTGACCTCACACTAGCCCAGCCAGCCAGCTCCCCAGTGCACAGGGCTGGGAAGCAGACATCCTCAGGGACATGACACACAGCCAAGGTCTGGATGCGAAGGCCTGGCTCCTCAGGGGACCATCTCTCCCCACCACAGCTGTTCCAAGGAACTCACTTTTTCGAGCTGGTCTGCAAACCTTCTGCAGCACAGGAGTAGTTTCCAATTTCGCTGCCAAACTGCAGGGCCACTGAAGCATCACATTCATCTATTGTCAAGATAGCCACCTTGTCCTTGGAGGGGCCCTGCACCACCCCCAGGGTGCTGACCTTGGGCTGAAAGCAAATGAAGGGTGTCAGCAGCACACATGCCCCAGACCCAAGCACCCAAGGGTTCACACAACAGCAAGGAAAGGCCTGAGCATGGCCCAGGCTCAGCTGTGCTCCTGGAGGCGTGAGCAATGCAGGAGGGAAACCTCCGGCCCAGCCCAGCAAGCAGCACCAGAGAGGGACATGGTCAAGGACACTGCATGGAGCACATTCCTGCAGCCTCCAAGTGAGGTCCTGAGTGTCAATCTGTCCTTGTACCCAGGTGTCTGTTCCATGGCATCCATCCCTAAGGGCTGAAAACCTCCTCTACCTTCTCTCCAGAGCCCTTGCCATGGCACAGAGCCAGAGAACAGGAGAGCCAGAGCTGCTCACTTGTGGCGAGAGAGAGCCATGAGTGTTGGGGACAGCTGGAGCACACGTACCTTGTTGTAGTAGCGGAGCTGCAGTGTGTGCCACTGCCCATCACTCACACCCCCCGGCAGGTAGGGGCTCACTACCGTGCTGGACTCTCCTGAGGAGACAGGGATGATGGCAGGTGAGGGAAGCCAGACAGCCTTCACATGTTCCCACCCTTCCTAAGGCACCAAACCCACTGTGCTGCTGCTAGACTTGTAAAACTCATAGTGACATAACAGGACAGAACAGCAGCAGAGCCACCAAAAGGATTTGTCCTGGTTTGTGCACTCTTAAACCCACTCTTAACTCCTGATACACACAATTCATCCCCTGTGCTGTCCACTGATGCTCACCAACACTTCTTAACCCTGCTTCCCTTAGCACAGGTTCCACCCAGGGCAGCACTCTTCTCTCCCCACTCAGCACAGGCCTTCTCACAGCTCCCAGGACACAAATCCCACGACAGGCAGGGCCAAGTGTACCTGTGGAGTATTTCAGCTGGACCTGCCCCTGGATGATCTCCACTGCCAGGAAGTCGTGCCTCTCATTCAAACGCCCATTGTAGAGCAGGAGGCCGCTGGGCTCCACAGTGCTGAACCTGGGGCAAGGTAGGAAGAAGGAGGGCAGCGTGTGTGCAAGGAGTACGTGGAGACCCCCTCTGTCCCATGGCATGCACCAGCATCCCAGCACAGGGACACTAAGACCTGAGCACAGGGATGGAGGACAGAGCTGGCAGCAGCAAAGAACAGAGGCACTGCAGGAAGGGATGAGCTGATGCCAGTGCCAATTCAGAGCCCTTTGGCTAAAGGCGCCAGGGCAGCTCCATGGGGAAGCAAAGCCAGTAACACAGGGGTCTAGAAAGCATCGGGCAGTTCCTGGATTGGCCCAGTGTGCTGTGCACAAGAGCCACCAGAGCAGGGCCAGGTGAACCAAGGATGCTGGTGTGCAGCGGAGGAAAGAGAGAACTCACGAGAGGGCAAGGGTGAGGTGGAAGCGCTGGCGCAGGCCCCGGAACATGATGAAGGATCGTGGTGGGAAGGAGCGTGTGGACACCTCGCAGAAGGGGGTCTCAAAGCCGCCCGCTGGGCACTGGCAGCGGAAGCCACCGTCGGCGCCGTTGGTGCAGGTGCCACCGTTGCGGCACACGCCGGGCACACACCGCCCCGCACGGCTGTCCACTTCACAGTTCTCGCCTGCAGAAGCAAGGCCACGGGCTTGGGATGCATACACACCAGCCACCCATGTGCTCCTTGTCTTGGGAATGCAGACCTCAGCCTGGATTCAGGCCAGGGCAGCTGAGGTGAAGGAGTTTGTGGAGCAGCTGGGGGCCAGTGAAGGATATGACACCCAAGTGTTACCCAAGTGTTCCCCACAGTAGCCAGTGAGCTAGAAACCTCTGCCAGCCCAGCACGGGCCACTAGGCTGGATGTGATGGCAGCTGTGGCTGAAGGGGCAACTTTGGAACCAGTACAGCATGGGAACGCAACAGGAGGGCACTGGCCACAGCTGGGCTGCAAGTCCTAGGATTGGAGAAGCAATCCAGGGAAGTCCTGGTAATGCTGAGAGTGTCTCCTTGGGCCCTGCCCCCACACAAATCTGGGACAGGCATCTCAGTCCTCTCTCTGGGGTGAGGGGACAGCCCAGTGCCACTGAGCTCCTGTTAATAGCTATAGAAGTATCACCCACGGCACTGGGAGCTTCCAAACACTGCATGCAAGTGGGAGCCACATGAGGAACAACCAATACCCTGGCATCTTGCTGGCACGGGTAATGGGGATGTGCCACATCACCTTAGCAGTGCAGTGCAGGGCATCTGTCAGCCAATTTTCTTGTGCTAGCTACCCCCACAGAACCCAGGGAACCACTCAGCAGAAGTCCTACACCCCAGGCCCTGCTCCCATTACTTGCTCCATGATAAACAAGGAGGATGAGGAGACAGCATGAAGTGACAGGCAAATGAGCTCATTAACCCTTCTGCTAATGGCTGTTCACACTTCAAATGCCAGAGGTTAATTACACTGACTCTGCTTATCTCACCAGGAGCCACCTACAGAAGAGCTCCAGGCAGCCATCTGCTGCCATGCTCCCTCCCACAGCGAGAGCAAGGCAGGGGATCCCTCCTTAGTAGCCAGAGGCCAGCTCCCCTCATCCCCCAGTTGCCAGTTCTCCACAGCCTGTTGGGAACTTGTGGCAACAAGACACTGGCTGGACTGTGAATTCTCCTGCCAGCCCCCTCAGCTAGGACCAGATCTGCCTGGATCAGATTCTGCCTGGTGGGGCCCAGTCTCCCCTTCTGTTCTGGGTGGATTGCAGCTTAGCCACTGCACATGGGGCCAGTGTGGCTCCACACCTGTGCCAGACCAGCTGAAGACTGGCACAGCCTGAAACCAGCAGACGGACTCCACTGGTCCCAGAGCCCATCACCCTCCTAGCATGAGGCACAGCCAAGAGACCTCCTGTGCCCCAGCCTAGCAGAGTCTAGCTTAGTCCTCCTGCTCTGTGAGAAGGGGTGGAAAGTGATGGCCAGGGTCCCCAAGAGTCCTCCATGCCAACTCCCTACAAGACAGATTTCTATGGCAACCTCAGCCCCGCACATGTAGCACCATGGAAACACCGAGCTGGGAGCAGAGCTGGACCTCTGCAGGCACAGAGAGGCTCTGACACCCACTGCCCTGCAGGGAAGAGCACCCACCCTGGCGATAGCAATGCCAAGGAACCCACCCACCCCTCCCTGCAGGGCCCCAGCCCCAGCCCTCACCGCTGAAGTGCTGGCGGCAAACGCAGGTGTACCCGCCCTCCTTGCGGGTGCAGATCCCCCCATTCAGGCAGGGGTTGGAGTAGCACAGGTTGATCTCCGTTTCGCAGTAGTCCCCGGTGAAGCCCTGGGGACAGCGGCACCGCAGGCCGGTGATGGGGTGGATGGGCCGAAAGAGGGTGGAGTGAGAGGCGATGAAGGGGGCGGAGCTGTCAAACTTGAGGACCGAGATGCACTTCATGTAGTTCTGGCAGGGCTCCCGCAGGCACACGTTGTCATCAAAGGGCAGCACCTCCAGCATGGAGGTGCCTGTCAGCACCATGCGCTTCATGTACAGCTGCTCCTGCAGCTCCTCCGAGCTGAAGTAGCGCCCGCCCCGTGGTGCCAGGGCCGAGAAACTGACGTTAAGTACCACGCCACCCACATCCGTGTCATTCTGGATGTTGAAGATGAAGATGTCCTCCTTGGGTGTTGCAAGCACGGTGGCCACTCCTTCCAGAAAGGTGGACAGCAGCGGGGAGAGGAACCGCTCCTGCCACATGTTCTCCAGCCGCACCGTAATGCTGTTGGCCAGCATGTCTTCCGTGATGATGATCACCCGCAGGACGCACTGAGCTGTCACGCTGTGGATCCCGTCTGTTGGAGGGAACAGGAACATGCTCCAGGTCTCTGCCTGCTGCTTGGAGGGTCTCCTCCCTCCCAGCCCAGGGCAGAGCCCTGCACCCCAACAGGTCTGAGTCCTTGGTAAGGACGCTTGGAGCCACAGCCCCAGAGGCTAGCAGGGGGTCGCCTGGGATGGAGGGGGAGTGGCCGGTGTGGCTGCACCTCCTCCTCTCCCTCAGGCTTTCCACTGAAAGAACTCTCAGCTTTTCTCCTCGTCCTGGATCTCGGCAGCAAACTGAGCTCTCAGGAACAAAGGTGCTCAGGAACAGAAGGAAGCCCCAGCAGGAGGTTTGGCAAATACAGGAGCTGATGCCAGGGCCTGGGGTGTTTTGCTTCCCTGCTGTGCCCTGTCTGCTTTCCCCATGCCGCCTTTTCCTTTGCCATTTCCTTCCTCTCTCCTCCAGGCTCTCCCAAGCTTTTGTGCTGGTCTCCCTGCTTCCCCCCTTCTCACCATCTGCTCTGCATCTCTTCCTCTCTCAGCCCATCTCTGGTTTGTTTAATTCTCTTTAATCTCTGTTTTCCTTAGAAACAAACTCCTTCCCTTTGGGATCCCGTACCACATAGCAATCTCCCAAGCAGGAGGAGAGGAGCACGCAGGGACACTCGGAGCATGCCTGCCTGCTCTCTCCCAGACCTTGGCCAGCAGCAGCAGCTCACCCACCGCCTCTGGGTGCACTTCCAGCCAGAGGCTCAGGCTGCAGGGGCACAAACAGCACAGCACAGCCCAAATGGGCAACGGTGCAGCTTCCATCCTGGCAGATCTGTGATCATGGACCCCTGCCTCACCCCACCTACCCAAATCCCAGAGACCCAATGGATCCTGATATCCCGGGATACCCCAGACACCTCTGCTAGCAGCTGTGGCCAGGGCAACCAGCTAGGAGAAGGATGTCTCCAATCACCTGGTCCCCTCCTTCTGGGCCTCCAGCANGGGAGAAGCCTGTCTGCTGACCCCCAGGAGGATGTCGCCTATCACCTGATCCCCTCCTTCTGGGCCTCCAGCACAGGCTTCAGCAGGCAGATCCAGACTTCAGCATGGCAAGACAAGACTGTGCCAACCTTGGTGGCCCCAGAAATGCTCAATGGAGCTCCTCAAGAACCTCACTGCTCTTGCAATCCATCTTCCAGCCCATTTTCAGCATCCACCTCGATGCTGGTGCTCCATGGGTATTAGCAGCACACAGCTGTCACTTGTTGTTCCCATCTCCCACCCCACATTCACCTGAGAGCCTCAAACCCTCACATTTCCTTGGAAAACTGGCTCTCCATCATCATACCAAGATAACAGTTACATCAGCCCATTTCAACAGTGACTGCCATGACTAATCCTGGATCCCAAGCCTTGCTGTAACCTCCCCTATGTGCTTCACCTTCTCCAACCCAGTGCAAGGAGGCACGAGGAGCATCAGGATGCCTGGCACCCCAGTCAGCCCCATCCCTGATGAGGATCAGGTGTGCAAATGCCAGCTACTCATCCCCCATCCATGCCCCAGCTCCAAGTTTCATGTACAAAGCTGCCTTTACCATTCTTCTCTTACCATGGCTGCTGTGCTGCAAAGCCTTTTGATTTCCCTTAGCCCTATTTGAAGTTTGCAGTGCAGGAGGATTTACAAATTGAAACATCTCCCTTTCTTCCACCTCTCTCTTCTAGTCTTCAGAAGGTGAAAGCTTTCTAGTGACCCTGCAAATTCCTGCGCAAGCAGCAGCCTGAGCACCAGGACCGGTGCTCTGGAGATAAGGCTGGCTCCAGGCTGGGGGAGCAGCATGCCAGTATAGTCACCCAGGAGCTAATCTCCTGGAGGAACGGGGGGTTGCTTCTCTCTGAAGTGGAACTGCTCCCACCCCATATGGAAGCAAGGTGAGAAAGCACCCCTCTGTGTGACACCCTGCCTGCTCTGGTACAGAGGGCAGCTTGAGCAGCAGCAACAAAACAGCTCCACTCAGCATCTGGTTAGACATGCCAGGGTATCTAGATCTGTCTGGGCTCAGGGCAAAGAACTGGCATCATCACCTGCATTCCTCAAGGCATATTCTCTCTGCAAGAGGCTCTGGGGGTACTGAGACCACCCAGACCTTGGGAGGCAGGAGTGTGAGGAAAGCCACAAGTCACACTTAGCATAAGATGCTCCCCAAGCCACCATCAGCCTGGCAGGTCTCCCTGAGGAACCACCTGGTGAGACAGCATCCCAGGATGCCATCACTTTGACACCAGCTCTGTCCTCAGCACACAGATAGGTCATGTCCCAGATCCTATCCTCTCCTCTCCTCTCCTCTCCTCTCCTCTCCTCTCCTCTCCTCTCCTCTCCTCTCCTCTCCTCTCCCCTCCCCTCCTGTCCCCTCCCCCTCCTGCTCATCCTCCTCCTCCTCCTCCTCGCAGCTGGCCTCTCTGGTCAAGGCAAGCATGAGCTCCACATGAGCCCAGCTCCCTCCCTCTCCTCTCCAGCTCACAGCTCTCCCAGAAGCAGCCGCAAGGCCTGGGGACAGCTCTTGCTCTCCCCAGGGGCTGCTCAGTGCCCACCAGATATCTGCCTAATTTATGGCTGTTATTAGGCCTGGGCTGACACAATGCTGAGGGCATCCTGGGGCAGGCTGGAGGCCAGTAATGCCTCACAGGAGCAAGGAGCCTGTGCCTGGGGAAGAAAGTGAGTTTGGGGGGGTACCTGATGCCTTTGGCATTGCCCAGCCCACAGCAGGAAAGCCAAGGATCCCTCTCCCAGTTCCCCACAGCAATGTGGAGCCAGGCCTGGCCCCAGAGCCCTCCTCAGTAATCCCCCTCTAACACTGTCCCACCTCAGCATCACACCCCAGGCTGCCTCCCCCACCATGCAGAGGGAAGCAGATGGTTAAGAGAATGACCCACTGCAAATGGGGAAAGAGAAAAATAAAGCTACCAGAAGAAAGCCCAAAGCTGGCTGGAGGCACTGACCCCCCATGGGAGGCATTTTAATCACGAACACTCAGCCTTTCTGATTAAATCCTGTGGCTGGAGAGCTGGTGCCTGGTAAATATTCATGCAGCAGAGTGAGGAGTCCTAGAAACACAGCTACAGGGAATGGAGCAAGGAAAAGGGACAAGGGGCTCTACCCCTTGTGCTGGACAGCATTGGGCCGTTGTGTTTGCAATTCCAAGACTGACAATTACCAGCTTCAAAAGCAACAAAGCTAAAGAAGAGCTCCATGTCCTCTTCTGAGTGGTAGCAGCAGTGTCCAAGAGAGCAAAAGCCACTATTCTAACCACAGTGGCCACCCAGAGACAGCAAGAGGGCTCTGGGGACAGCCAGGGTGACTTTCATGTTTGCAGGTGAGGAACAGCAAAACATTTCCAGACAGAGAAGTCAGGAAAAGAGATGGGTATCGGTATGGTGAACATTCCTCACCGCTGCTGAAGGGCTTTGGCAGACCTCTCAACGTTTTGATAACACTTTACCAGTTAAGAGATCGTGAAAGTAAATCAGGCTCCCATCGCCCAGCACAGAAGATGAATGTCATTCTCCTGCAGCTGAGCCTCCATGCTTGCCACCAAGCCCACAGAAACCCAACTGAAATGGTTTAAAGTCAACATGATGCCAGTCTCTTACACTGCCCCAATTTCACAGTGCTGCTGGCCATGGACAGCCCCTCCATCCCAATGTCCTGCATCCTCAGCAGCCAAGAGCAGATTTTAGCAGCCAGAGGTGTCCACACACCTATGAGAAGCTGAGGTCAGTTTTGAGGCTATCAGCCCCACTGGAAAGGCACTGGTTTGTGATGGACCAAGTCTTCTGCCTCCTACAAGGGGCTGAGCTAAGAATACACACAACTCTCAGGCAGGCAAAACGGCCCCTTGCCCTGTGTTTTAGGGGGATTCAGCCTCCCTCAAATGCACCATAAAGACAGGGAAGCCAACCCCTCCTAGGATGCTGCCCCTCGGGGCACCCACGTAGGTGCTACTGCTGCCTTGCAGCAGCAGGAAGGTGCTCTGTCACGGCACAGTGTCGGGGCAGACAATGCAGCCGGGTCTGAATGTCCTGGCTGCCAGCTCTGCAAACCCACCCTCTCTGCACACAGCGACAGCATGGGGCCGGCGGAGCTGCCAGCTGGGCGGGGGGCTTCCAACAACAAAGACTGAAAAACCAGACTTCCACCTCCACAGCCAATATAAAAGCCAACAAAAGGCCCATTTTCCAGCGTCTCACTTCCCTCACCAGAACAGCTCTTCCCCTTCCATCTTCTCCCCTCCCTCGTGAGCACACCTCTCCCATTCTCCCTTCCCGCTGGAAGATGACGACATTCTAATTGCAAGGGCCCCCTTGCCACGAGGCGGCTCGATACAGGACTTCAGGATGTGATTGTCTTCTGCCTTTGTGCAGGGTTAAGTGTGTGAGGAGGCAGGGCTTGCATAAACATACTGGGGCAGAAGCTGGAAAGGTCAAAACCACCCCCACCTCCAGCAATGGGCATGTGTTTGCCTGCAGCCGCTCTCAGCCAGCCCTGCAGCTACAATGAGCCCCCACAGAGCCCCAGCCCACTGCCAGGCTGGTGCTGCTCATGTACAGATCTCCTTTTAAAGCCCTTGCTCCATCTTTTGAAAGAGATCCTCCTCTCAGAATAAGGCAGATCGAGAGAGCTAGAAGGGAAGGCAGCTGGTAGCCGATGGTCAGTGGAGCATCACAATTTAGAGTACAGCTCCCCAGGAACTCCTGGCAATTCAGTGCTCGGGCCCTCCAGAGAGGGCTCTTGCCCTCCCTCCTGCAGCCGCTTCATGGTTCAGCAATGGACAGATGCCTCCATTTCAGATCATGCATCCACCAGCTAAGAAAGGCTAGTCGTGAAGGCAAAGCTCAGGCTCTGGCAGCTCCAGGTCCAAACCCCGCTTGCTCACAGGCAAGCCCCTAGGTCCATCTTTGTCCTCTCCTCAGCTGGGCTAGAGGGCAACCCAATACCTCACAAAGCCACCCCTAGCTACAGCTAGCATCTGCATTTGGATACTTCAGCCACACACTCTGCAAGAATTCCAGGCACTGCATACAGGTTTGTCACAGCTGTCCCCT
>WAAE01020739.1:0-14128 GCA_013400495.1 Nicator chloris
TTGTTATTTTTTAAATGAAAATAAAGATAAGGAAAAGAGAGTGGATGCTCCCAAGGACACATTCTTGGCTATTACAAGAGGGGGCCATTTTCCAACTAGAATGAAGTTTCTGTTTTGTAACAGCAACTGTGGCTAACTGCTCTAGGAAGGGAAGATGACTCCAACTGGAATTTGACTAGATCCATAAAATTGCCACTATTGTACTTCTATGCGAAACATGATCTTTGAAATTACAAATCAACAGTCTCTGATGTCAATACTTTTTCTGTAAACAACAAATTTGGCAGCAAAGTACCGATGCTGGGGGGGTTGTAGAGATTCAATGTCTTAGAGGAGCTGTGCATCATTTTGTGAAATGCCTGAGGTTTTATCCAATTCTCCTCTGGAGATCCAGTGGAGCTGAGTGATCCAGTCTGGCACATGTGGCTGACATTGCATGGACTAATGATGGCACAGCGTGAAGCAGAACAAGTGACAGCAGCTGTAGCATTTAAGCTCTGTGAGGAGTTTGGGCAGAGATGCAAGAACATCTGAAATCTGAATTCTTAATTCATATTTCATACCAATCCTTCAGCTTCCCTACACAAAAAGCTTCAGCTTCCCATCCTAGCTAAGCTGTCTCTGACTGAAGCCTAGGTTTTTCCTCTTCTTCAGCTCAGGTGCCTCTTGCATTGAATAGCTGCACCTCACTGAAGATCAGAGAACTCTGTTTTAACAGAGAATTTGTATTTTAAATTGTAAAAGCCCCACAGCACTGAAATTGCACAGCTTTGTACTTTTTACACAGAATAAATGCTCTCACTTTTTTACAATTTTGCTTCACTTTCGTCTATTTACACAATGCTTTCAATAGTTCATTTTCACATTGTCTCTGGGAAAAAAAAAAGCAAAAGGAAATATTAAAGGTGTTGCAAATATTTAAATGTGCAGCTTATAATCGTTCCATTTTTCACTTTTAACATTTATCATTAGCAAGTCTGAAACTTCTGGAAAATAAAAAATTTTAAGACATTTGTGAGTTGGGGCTAATTATTGCTTTCAGTAGAACCACTGACCACATTCCTTTCCCCCCCCTTTAATTTAATGCAATGTTTTATGTTAAATTTGCTGGGAGACTTATTTGTATTTATTTTTCTGCTTCTGTCAGCTGGAGCTGAAGACTGAAAAATCTGACTTATTGAGATATTTAGGACACTAATCCAGGTGAACTTTGAAAAACTGGGATGTGAACCAAGCGTGCATTCAGATGGTGGATTCACATCACCATCCAGGTGGACTGAAAGGCATTTTCCACAAAAGTCTTCAAACATGGGGCAGAAACAGATTTCACTGTTGTTGTGTTCTGATTTTTCTTTTTGTTCTCTTTTGTCCTAGCAATTCAAGAATAAGACAAGAATTACTAAAAAGTCAGTATTTTCTTCCAGCTGCTGGTAAACACTTATCGAATCTTTCTTTGGGGTCAGTGATTTTTCATATGTCTTAGTACACAATGGAATTATTTAATTACTTTTGCTAGCAAGTTTACAGACAAGTTTATCCCCATCATACTGCATATCCTCAAATAAGATTATTTACAATCCAATCTAAGGAGTGCTGACTGGTGTCATTGGAAGCTAAAGCTGCATCAGCATTTAAATTTCTACTTTTCTGGGCAAAAACCCAACTGGCTGATTCAATTAAACTCTTTATGTTATATATTATCCAGAAGTTCACAATCTGAAGTGATTCTCGGAGTCTGAAGCCATGCCTTTATGATTGCAATTTGGTAGCAAGACAATTTCCGAGGACTGTTTTACTTGAACTGCAATGAAAATGTCAGGACATAACACACTTTCTGATGTGGGTTTTATGAAAGGCACTCCAAAATCAACCATTATTTCAAGCACAAGCAATAAATAACCTTCATTATTCATTAGAGTGTATATATGCATTTGTGTTTGCAAATACCGTGGTTTCCTGAGCAAAGAACCCTTTAATCAAAAGACCCTTCACTCATTTAAGGAGGTAACAAATGGGTAGGCAGGAGGCACGGGAAAAGACACTCTCTTTAATCGGTAATGGAGATAATCTATAGAGTTCCTGCAATGCAAGCAGTCCATCTTCCAGGCATAAACTTTAGATAAGGCGTAGGATGTGGAGAGATTCATGCAATATTGTGGAGCTACTTTTCATAACAGTCATTTGGACGAATTTTGTTTATGGTCTGTATTGAACAGAGAGAATAGACCTTTCCCATGCCCTGTAAATCACAGCCCTCCTGAAGGGTGTCTGCAGTGCTCCTCCACTATTACTATTCACAAGAACATTAACACCACTGAAATAGTCTCTGTGAATTTACTGCTATTTACCTGCTCAGATTAGGAGCTGATGCACCTCTGCAAGAAGCTGACACGGTGTGTCAGACCTGCAGCAGCCCCTTCCATCTTCAAACACTATGTTAGAATGCTAGCAAGCAGCCTCCTCACATATATTTCATTTGCATGGGTTTTCTTCTTTTCATTTTTAAGCAATCTTTTAAAAATTTGTTTGCAAAGAAAATGGCGAATTTAAACAATTTTTTTTGCCAATTCAAAAGCCTCAATTCTGATTTCTAGAACTGGCATTGCTTTGACAAATTCAAAACAATTTTCACTTTTAAATGATTTTATTTTGGGGGTTAAAAATTAAATTGGAAGAGATCTTGAATGAAAACAAGCTGAGTGTTCACTGTAAAAGAGGCTGAGATGCTGTTTCTTGGGCTTTCTTACAGAAAGGTATTTGTATAATGAAATCTCTGGCTTTGGTGAGAAGTGAAATTGGGAATAACTCTGCTAGGAATGGATTTTTTATAGTTATTGAAGAAAATGGACAACAAAAGAGATATCAAACTGTAATGACCAACAATTTCAAACAGAGGCTTTGGGATGATGCTGGGGGATCAGATCAAACCAATTAAGGCACTGGGGAAGGATACTGGCTCCCAGCCCCTAGATAACAGCTTGAAGAGGAGGGGAGGAGGAGGACTCCTCTCTCTTTCTCTTTCCAGCCTCTTTCTTTTTCCCACTCCTGTTTTTCATAGTGGGGGCACTAATGAACTTTTCAAGTCCCATGAAGACAACCCTTGTGTTCTGATTAGTTGCCTTACTTTTAATGAATTGTTTTAATCAAGTTTCAAAGCAGGCACTCTATGCTTCATTGCAGCAGCCCAATGGCAATGAGCTGAATGTTACCAAGACAGTGCATCTGATGGACTTTAATGGATTTTATGTGACAGTGTCTAGTGGCCTCATATTAGACATAGCTTTACAACAGAGAACCCATGGGGCTGCACTATGCATTTAATCTATACAAACTGTAAGGATAAGCGAGAGGGAAGCTGTGGAGGGGGAGAGACTCTGAACCCTGAAGACCTTCAAAAGACATGCATTTCATACTCATAAGAAACACTCTTCAGTAATTTTTTTCTCTCTCTTTTTTTTTTTTTTTTTTTTTTTTTTTTTTTTTTTTTTTTTTTAATAGCAAAATCCCGCCGTGTTTTCTTAGGGAATGTCATGAGTATAATATCTCTAGGGCTTTTTGCAATAACATTCTCGAAACATGAAGTTATCTGGAAAAATTAAGCTCTCAAGGAAATCTTGGCAGGGCTGTAACATTTCCTGGATTTCAGGTAGCGATTCTGAGTTGTGATCTCTTAAGTCCGTAACAATTTGCTATTTCTAATTTATTGCTTCATTTGTGACTGCTGCTACAGCGAGGTAAATTTATTCTGATTTGCACAACCTAAGTCTTAGCTCTGACAGTGACTAATTATTACCTGAGTTAAAATAATGAAAGTGTCGGAAAGTGTCCGAATGCAATTTGTTAGGAAAACATGTGGCATGCTGTGTTACCCAAGCCCAGAAAAGCCTAAGTGATCAGAAACCATGGAGAATTAAGAATTTTTCCCCCAAAGGTTACAAATCAATGTGGAAATTTTTCAGGGAATTGGACTGCTGAGGGGTTCCATTCACTGGAATATAAAATGCAGACCATACCTTTCGAATTTTCTGCTTAAGAAGGAAAAGTTAGTTTTTTAGAAGAATCTAAAAGAATATTTTAATGACAACTGTGCCCAGAGAGCTTGCATCAATTATAGATTATTGTTTGATATTATTTAAATTATACACTGGATGAAGATTATGTTGCAGCTATTCTTCCTCAGAAAAAAATCCAAACAAACCCATAATAACACATAGAAAACAAAATCTGTTGCAAGAAACCCCAGAAGTATGAGCACCTTTAGCTGATGTAACACATTATTTTTTTTTTTGCTGGCTCAGGGTTGGTCTTGTGTTTTGTCAATTATAGGCATGTCTTATTCACAGAACAGCTCAACTCCAGCTGTGTAAAATGAATCCTGAAATGAAATGGTCAAATGATGTTAATGACTCTGTCTGCTTGCGAAACTTTCTGAGGAATGTTAGCAGCTCCGGGTTAGAATTAGAAATCATCTGACAGCTCTGTAGTTCTGGTTGTTCAAATAGCTCCATGAAACTAGAAGGGATATCAGTAAATTAAGATAATAATGCAAAAAATAATAAACAGCTATCTGGCTGAAAAAGCAAGGCAGTACAAATGATTTGGGTTTGCTTCATTCTGAGTATTCATCACTCTCATGAGCCATTTAAGCCACACTTGAAATTAAATTTATCTTGAGCAGGATTTAATTTAGAGTTAATAAGGCAATTGTTTTATTGTTAAGCACCAATTGGATGTCAACACGTAATGTTTCCTAGAGTGATAATTCTACTGTACTCTGAAAAGATGCAGGGAATACATGAAGGCTAACGATTTCATGGGCCATAATGATGTACCTATGCTTAATATTGCAAAATATATCTGTATTTACTGTCTGTATTTCAGGCTTTCCTACCATGCCAATGTCCTGTTGTATTAAGAAGCTACAAAAAGTGTATCTGTGTCTGTGTCTGACACACCTGCTAGACCTCTTGAGAGATATGATTATATTAATTACAATATATTGATTGATTTCTACTTTACACAGACTGCCTGTATTTAATTTAAATATACAATGAAGCATATTGAGGACACAATTTGGATTGTTACTGTGATAAATAATTGCTAATTGTGTCATGATAGATCACCTATTTTAAGGCAATGTTTCTCTTATGCTAATAGCAACTGCATATATGGAATACACTGAGAATCTGTTTCAATTATTCATATTTGTTCCTGGACTGTACTTTTCTATTCAGGTCTGGAAGGAACAATACATATCTTGGCACTTCAAAACAAAGGCTGGCATAATTTTCAGGAAAGCATTTATGCCTTTTCACATTGAGGCCATGCATGCTGTTATGTTGATTGCACGAAAATATAGATGTCATTATGTAATTTTGGTCTCTGATTTGCTAATTCTAGTGTGTGTACAATATATATATATAAAGATCAGTCAGCTAAATCGCTAATAATATTTGCAATAATTATTGCAATTAAAGCCTATCAGTAATACAGTATTAGTGTCAGTGGTTTTGCTATTCCCTAAATATATTAGATTTAATTTGTTGTTTTATATGAAAACAATAACATTATTTTTGAATCTTCCTTATACCTACAACAGGCCTAACAACAATTTTTCCAAGAATTTACATTCAAGGGAGAAAAACCCAACAGCATTATCCCTTTTTGCCTTCACATCCATTTTGTGCCTGCTTTCTACAAATCAAACCAAACTTATACGAGACAGTTTGCCAAGAGAAGTTTCCATGAAAACAGCAATTTAAAAGAAGCCTGGAGAGTATTTGCAAATTGTGAATTTGTAAATACAACATTTATTATTAAAAACTTGGTTCTAAGAGTTGCACTCAGTTAATCAAGGAACAGAAACAACTCTGTGTGATTCACACGCCCAAAAAAAAAAAAAAATCGGAAGAGACCCCAGACATATAATTTCTAATCTATGACTACACTGAAAAAAACAGCAGCTGTTCAAAGAAAATCCGTGTACTGAGAGAGAGGATGGGGTTTGGATTTGAAAAAGCATCTCGGAAAGACAGATCCTTTTGTTATTGAGTTCACGTGGAGATTTCTGCCTGGGCTGGGGTGCAGGGAGTGTGCAATGACCCCTCCTTGTGCAGGGCAGCACTGCTGTTTTGCTGCTGTTTGGTACCTTTAAGAGGGGTTCTTGTTGGGTGCTGTTCCACAGCCATTTCCAGTGGCACCAAGCTCAGCTGAGGAAGTTTCTGCTCTCTTTCCAGCTGTGCATTGTTCCCATCCTGGCAGTGCATCCCAGCTCTGCAGCTGGATATCCCTTTGGTCAAGCAATTCTTTGTCTGGCATCTCTGTGTCCTTCACTATGGCAAGAGTTTGAGCTGGGAACACATAGTCTCCCTTCCTCTTCTCTTTGGATGGAGTCACCAGCAGGAGATTTGCAGGTTGTTAGGTCCAAGACAAGAGCCTGGTATGCAGCTAGAGGTCAAGGCTGCTACAAAAGTTGAGGATGAGGTGAACATAAAGCAGTGAACATCCCAGTCAAGCCCATCCAATATGCTGTGGAAAATCTATGCACTCAAGCCTCCCAGCACTGCCTCTCACAGTTGCACAGGCTGTTTTCTACCCAGTCCTGCAGTGAGGTGGCTCCCAGCACTGCTGTGAGGGGGTTCCCAGCTCAGAAGGGACAATGTGCACCTATAGGAGCAGGCAGTCCCCTGGCATCCCCCAGTCTGATGGCTCCAGCACACAGGGTGGGATGCCCTGAGCAGTCCCACACCCAGCACGGAGAGGGAGCACAGCCAGGAAGGCTGCAAGCAATCTGGGCCAGTAATGAGCAGCCGATTAATTGATTACTGAAAGTATAACTGAATCCTATGCCTCGGAGAAATCTAAAATATAGTAACAGCTTACTTTATTGACAGCATTCATGCCATATTTAGTAGCTGGTATGTAAGAAGTAGCTGGACAATTTTGTTACACTTAATATGTTTCAGAACACAGCATAAAACATGTTTTAACACTATAACAACTATTGAGCAGTACCTCTGGGAACAGGCTTTATTATTAGATTACATTATACAAGATTAGACTAGTCAATAAGGGATTTCTTTCACACAGCATGCCATCTGAAATACCTGTTTTCTTCCACCTTGGTTTTATTTTTTTTTTTTTTAAATTACTTCAAGACCTTCTTTGCAGGATCTTAGGTACAATATACCCATGAATCATAAAACTGACAAGCCCCAGGGCTGAATGGTCTCTGTACAGGAGATAGGAGGCCTAGAGATAAAGGTGCACTACAGGTATACAGTGACAGGGGTGGATTATAGATAAACAAAAGGCACAGTTATTAGATGCGAAATGCCAGGCAGGATGGTACATGGAGAATGCAAATCGTAAGGACTGAGGCTCAGGGACCCCACTCTGCTTGGAGTGTCAGGCAGAAGGAAAACAAAGACAATACATCAGGCTGGGTGAGATCCTGGGGTGTTCAGATCCGTTTTAGCTGCTGGCTGCTGAGGGTTTCAGCCAGGTTTTGGCACTTGAGTAAAGCCCTGGGGAAATTCAGGCCTCTCAGGAGGTTAATTCAAAACTCTTCTGATCAAATAATTTGCTGATTAGTTAAGTAATAATTAGAAAGGCAAAGAATAGGTGTATTGTGAGATAACCTGGGTCAGGGCAGGAAACAGATGCCTCGATCCTCCCAGGATCCCGTGTGCCCACTCCTGTTCCTGTTGTATTAATCTTTTCTGCCTTTGTTCAGAGCAGTGCAACAACCAGAAGAGAGACTGGGCCTTGTGGTCTCCCTTGGCTCAGGATGAAGCTCGACAGAGCCCCTGGGGGATTTTCAGGACAACTCAATCCTAGTCCGGACAGGGATTCCCAGTTTGCAAGTTTGGGTTTCAGGCTCTGGTGCTTGCAGAGTGCTGAGGTACTATTTTGGTACCCGGTCCCTCTATGAGCATATGTCTGCTCAATTACACTGCTGAAATAGAGTGAGAATCAAACACACTATTTGCTTCTTTTCCCAAATGATATCCGGTGCTATTCACACGTTTTCCCCCCTTTAAATTCCGTGTTGCACGCTTCATTGCATCTGTTGCTGGCAATTTCTCTCTTAGTCCTAAATTAAAAACCTCCACTGAACTACGCAGTTACCAACTACATCCATGAGAGCAACTTCTATTCAAAATTCCTAGATGGAGAAGATTTGTGGCCTGCTTTGCTGCACAAGCTGGAAATGAATATGAATTGAAAGGACTATATTTAAGAGCAGTTTCCCCTTTTTTTTTTTTTGCCTACGAGGATCTTTCTTCTTTTATATAACCAAATTTCCCCACAAGATTGACATTTCAGGAAAGGGGTAGAGGCAGACAGGTGACTACAGATCAAATTGGATTTCTGCAACCTTCCATTGTAAAGGTCAGCCCTCTGCAGTGGTTTACAGCCAGTTTTTTCTCTCTTGGTTTCCAGCACAGGTGAAATACCTCGTGTGCCCAGGTACCTTTTAAAATTTTATTTTTATTTTGGTCCTTTCTTAAATGCTCCGTGGAGAAAAAGGTTAATTAGGCTGTTGGCTTTACTGCAGAGCAATGTCCTCCGACCAGGTGTGGTGGGAGAAGGGACTGGAGAACGATTCCCTCCTGCCCTTGGCATCCTGAACCCACTCAGATCAGTGAGAAAAATTCCTGGAAGTAATGACCTGTTGCAACATCTGAGGGGAATGGAGGATCTTTAAATCAGACAGATGAGCAGTCAAGAAACTTCCCAACTGGAGGGCAACATGGGTTACTTTGAACACAGGATTTGGCAGCGACTTTGATGAAGAAACTGGAGAAATAACTCCAGTAATTACCCTTTCCCCATGTTGGCCAGTGGGTTGCCATGGACACTATGTTCTGACCAAAATATGGGCCCTGCTGCCTTGTGAGCAAGCTGTCAAATAACCAATTGGGTGTCAGAAATTTATAGCCAGTAATTAACTGATAGGTTTATAATTAAGCGGAGATGCCCCTGAACAGCAATGCTTGGATCTGAATTCAAATTCTGACTTTTTCCAAAATTCAGGGGCAAAAGAGAGCGACAATTTGGGTACAGTGCCATCTTTATAATTAAACAATGATTTTTGACAGGAGGGGAATCTCCAGCACTTAATGACTGACTGCAGGAGTTGAGGGCCTGAGGCAAAGCTGAGGGCTTTTAATCCAGGTGGTCATTAACTGCCAGGGAATGCCTGACCCTAAGGTTAATTGTTTCTATTTTAAATCATGAAAATAATATACACATATACAGACCCCCCCCTTTCCTTCTTTTCTGCTGTACACAAGAGTTACAAATACATTGTTTTTTATGCATTGAAAAATATGAGAGCCGAGTTGTTGGGATGTTCTTGATGTGTTTGCTAAAGAGTTCAGGTACCTCAGATATTCTCTTGGCACTTTCCACTCACCAAATCTGACCTAGAGCCCAGCCAGAAGGGACTGGCCTGGAAAGGCTCTGACTTGGGGCGTGGAAGGAACAGGAGTGCCCAGTGGGGTTTTTAAAAGCGCTTGGGCTGCCTCTGAGTGACTAATTCCAAAATCTTGGGAGATGATTTAATTTTTTATTATTTTGCTGTTTTAATGGACAGAACCTCTCTCTGTGATTCTGCATGTCCTGGGAGTCAGGCACAAACCTACTTTTAAAAGCTGTTTGTGCACCTTATCTGAATATTTCTCAGCTTTAAGCGCTGGCTGCTCCACACAGAGCAGGATCAGGCCCTCAAAAACCAGTAACACTGCTTTCAGTACTAACTCCAACTTGTGCAAAGGAACCCCCCAGGAACTGAGCACAGCCTGGAAACCCGTAAACTCTGAGTAGGTGACGCTGTGAAGAGGGCAAACCCAAGAGCCAGCAGATACCCCACCTGAAACAGAAACAATTGCGTTGTGGTTCATTCAGATGCATTTTCTTCCCTGAATCCTTCCCTCTCTATCCCCTCTTCGCTTTACTTGTTTTTAAAGAGACATATGTCATCATTGCCAGTTCAGTTTCCTGTGTTTAACCCTTGCTATATCTAGCCTGATTACTCCTAATAAAGCTTGACAGTTGGAGGGTTAATCCAACCCTTGGTCTCATGGTTTCTTCTCTGGAAACAATCTGTCCCTGAGAGCTTTCTGGCCTGTTGCAAGGTTATATCCCCCTGGGGTGCCATCAGCGCCAGCCAGAGCTCCTTTCCCATTGTCTGCCAAATGGCCACCAATTAAGTCAACTGTTCCCCAATTAGAATTTTGAGGAATTTATCTTGTTCCTTCTGTGTTCAAACTCCCAAGCAGGGGCAGTTCTTGGAGTCGGTTTCAAGGGCTTTTTTTTTCTCTTCCATAGTGAGAAGGTGGGGGGAAATTAAATAAATAAAGAACAGCTCTTTCCTGTAATTGGATACTCCTGGGTTTTTCCTGTTGCCCATTCACACAGCTTAATCCTGGGGTATGTGGTGAGAACTTGGTAATAGTTAAGGGAGGATGTTTTATTATTGTTCCAATCACCTGAATTAGTGTGGCTGATTTTTTTTGAATCAATGCTGCTATCAGTAAAAGTCTTCACTGTGACATCAACTATAAATATATCATGATTTCCTGAGGTAAAGGAAGAAAACAATAATTTTATTTTGAACTGATATGATAATCAAATATGCAGGCTTGCTGTTGTTTTTTCTTTTTTGTTTGTTTGTTTGTTTTTTTTCCTCTTCCCCCAAAATTACTTTACTGGTTGTTTACATCTTTTTATGAGTGAGTTCAATTCTGGGCCCTGGGTCCTATTTAATATGGGAAATGCAAAGTCTGGCGAAATTATCAGGGTAATATATTTAACCTAGATGTACAAACCCCTGATTGATCCATTCTAGGCAAACAGGACCTTTGGCTTTCTTCCTGAGAGGGCATGTGAAGGTCTTCAGCAAACTCTTTCTGTGATACCTCAGCTGCCCTTACCACGGTAGAGTAAAAGCTCTTAATGCCATAGGGAGACTGTGCCAGGGCAGCTCTGGTGTCACCATCAACCTATATACCTGAAAATATCTTTTAACAGAAAACTTTTCTTTTCCTGCAAGTTAAAGTCCATTTTGCTAAAACTGCCAAGAAAAGGGTAAGAATTAAAATGTGAAACTGGAGATGGAAACATCTCCTGCTTTCTATTTTCACTTTTTAGAAGATGGTGCCCAATAAAATGTTTTTCCTTTTTGATGTTGTTACTAGTGGACCTCCCTTTCTGGAGTCTGGCTTTGCAGTTGAAAAAATCCAAGGTTTCAGAGCAAACTTGGGGGTAATAATGAAAACCTACTTTTCCACGAGGTATTCACTGTGATGTTAAACCAGTTAACTGAAATATGGTCCTGGGTCTTCAAACATTTTGGTAATGGAACCACCTTACACACTTTTCATCTAATCTTTTGCTGTTCTTGTCCTCATAGTTTCTGACTCTGTCCTGGTGCTGCATTAAGTGATGTGACTAAAATTGTACCCAACATCTGTCATGTATTTCTTTATATTTTTTTTTCTAGGAAGAGCCAAGTAGTTTATTTTGGGATTACTTAGGGAAGATTTTTAGTTCTCTTTTTCACACATTTCCTTCATGTTACTGCAAATAAGGCCAATTCACGCCACTCACATCTGCTTTCAAGTGTCACCAATTTCCTACAAGTTCAAAAACATGAGGCAAGATGGAGATAAAGACCACATACAAAATTTACCTGCCAATCAAGCTTTTTTAAGGTTTTTGTATGATTTTATCTGAAGTTGTGTGTCTGGCCATCCAGATTTGTTTTCAATCATTACAAAAAATGGTAGATCTGATCCTTCATGGGAGAAGTTGCAGAAGTTATTCCAGATGTACACAAATAAGTCTGAGACCTTTAGCACCCTTCTTAAGTCCTGTAGTTTTCTCCTATTTGACTGAAGGCAGTGAATTGCACGGAAAACTGACACCCTCAAAGCTTTGCAAATTGTTAAGGTTATGTTATAGTCTTAGTTTTTTAGAATTTTGTTTGTCCAAGATTCACAGCTATTCCAGAAAGAAGGGGTGAGCACATGTCCCATACACATAACAGTGGAAAACAGAAATATACAGACAAGCTACCCTCAAGGGCAGGAGGTGGAGGAAGTTAGTGAAAAAATATAGCACAGTAATAATATCAAAAGAACAGGACAGCAAATTATAGCTGTCCCTGGTCAGATTTAATTGGGTTTTCCTCAATATAGTGAAGAGTGGTTGAGGAATTTCTTTGCTTGCCATAAAGCTCCCAGCAGTCCCCCCAGACTGTACTCAGCTCCAGTCCCATGGAAGCAAGAACATAATCTTTACCCACACATCAATACCCAGCTCCCACATCAACAAGAAGGAAGCACGCCCCATTAAAGAGGTTAATACCCAGGCATCAAAATAGACTGTATTTGAGGAAGTGCAAGTAAACATTTTAATAGAAAATTTTAAACCCATTGGGTCTGACTGTCCTCACGTTGCTTTAAAGTCAGGGCTGCTTGGTTTAGTTAAACCTTTGTTTTATTCTGGAGCAAGCTAAAAGATGATGCAAGTAATTCTCCCCTTTTCCTAAGTAAATGAATGATTTTGCTACAACTTTTATCAACTTGGTCAACTTATACTCAGTGAAACTCCCAAATATGGGTGAAAATCAAGCACTTTTTCCTGTTTGGCTTGCACTTCATGCTCATCACTGCAGTGGCTCTGTGCACTGTGTAATGAATGTGCAACTTGCACACGGTTGTTTTGCCTGCCCATGCAACCCTCAGGTGAAAAAGCAGAGCACATTTTTACAGATGCAGGTTTTATTTTCCTGTAGCCATGCTCCGGGCAAGTTCTTTGGTATTTTCCATCTCTCCCCTATGGAAAAGTAGAGCGAGGAGAGAGGCAGGGGACCCAAAGTGCAGACATGATGAACACACACAGTGCTGCAAATGCATCCCAATTCGCTTGCTGCTGTACACGTATGTGAAGGATCTACTGCTGGGAAATTCTGTCAATACCCTGCCCACATCAGGAAGATTAAAGGCCCTGATTTTTTCCTTTCTTAGTTTGGGTGTTTGATTTTATATCTTCTCTCTCTTACATTTTTTCCCTTTGTAAAAGGCTTACCCACCGTGCTTCACTTCAGCTAAAGACAGGAATCTCCTCATGTTAACCTGTGTAGGATGCCCTAATGTGCTAAATAATGAATATCAATAACCTCCTGTACCTGTTAATGTAACTGCTCCACCAAAATGTGTTCCTTAGAGGAGAGGATCCCAAAGTTCTCTTCATGGGGCATCATAGAATCATAAAATCATAGAAGAGTGAGTTGAAAGTTCCTTTAAAGGTCATCTAGGCCAATGTCCTGCCATGAGCAGGGATATTTTCCACTAGACCAAGTTCCTGAGAGCCCCACAAGCTGGCCTTGAATGCTGGTGGGCATCCACCACCTCCCCGGGCAACCTGTGCCAATGTTTTACTACTCCCACTGTAAAAAAAAAAACTTAAAATCATGATGAGACTTCCACATCAGAACCAGCCAAGGAGTGCCCTGGGACATTGAGGCTCCTCTTGATTTCCCTTTCCTGGCCTATTGGGTACATGCCACTCTGAGGAAGGGGCCCAGCAAGACATCTCTTTTGATGCAGGCCCTGCAAGGACTTTTGCTTGGTCAGGGAGATACAGGATGTGGCAGCCCCAGGGCTCTGCACCCCACCAGGGCCACACTCAGCCCGGTGCTGCCCTGCCTGGAGGAAAGGCTGCGGCATCAGCAATGAGCCGGTTGTGCTGAGAAGGCCTCCAAATAAAAAGAGCCTTTGTGGGCCCTGTACAAAGGCCTCCTGCTTGCTCTTTAAGAGCTCTGCTTGAGCGTGCGTTGGGCGGGCTGGGCTCCTTGGCACGGCCTTAATGCCCACGAGGGCGGCGGCAGCAAGAGCGAGGGGCACACAGATGTCTGTGGGAGCCACGGCCCGGTGTGCCAGCAGTGACACGAGGGCCACACAGATGTCTGTGGGAGGCATGGCCCCGTGTGCCAGCAGTGACACAAGGGGCACACAGATGTCTGTGGGAGCCACGGCCCTGTGTGCCAGCAGTGACAAAAGGGGCACACAGATGTCTGTGGGAGCCATGGGCCGGTGTGCCAGCAGTGACACGAGGG
>WAAE01020739.1:14223-37467 GCA_013400495.1 Nicator chloris
GGCATGCCAGCAGTGACAGGAGGGGCACACAGATGTTTGCAGGGGCACAGCCTGGTGTGCCAGCAGTGACACAAGGGGCACACAGATGTTTGTGGGAGCTACAGCCTGGTGTGCCAGCGGTGACACGAGGGGTACACAGATTTCTGTGGGAGCTATGGCCCGGTGTGCCAGTGGTGGCATGAGGGGCACACAGATGTTTGAGGGAGGAATGGCCCGGTGTGCCAGTGGTGGCATGAGGGCCACACATATGTTTGCAGGGGCATGGCCTGGTGTGCCAGTGGTGACAGGAGGGGCACACAGATGTTTGTGGGAGCCACGGCCTGGTGTGGCAGTGGTGACACAGCCCTGCCATGACAGATCATTCAGCAGCCCCAAAGAGGCCTTTCTCAGGCACGCCAGCATCATTAGTGGTGACAAACAGGAAATTGTTCCCCAGCCAACAGCTTAAGTAGATTTACAAGAAGTGATTTATTTCTGTGCCGTTAGTTACAGCCCCAAAGCCTTATATGTATATTAAAAAAAATTAAATCTCAGAATTTGCCTCACTTGCTGTGAGAAAAAAAATCCTTCCCAGCCACTTTGGCATGAACTAGGTTTTAACAGGCCTGCTGTGGTCAAGAGCTGTGCTTGTCCTGCCCATCAAAAGTGGTACTGAATTCTCTGGGGAAGATACTGAGGATCCTTTTGGGTGGGTGACTGGCAGGGGTGATGCTGATCTCAGCACACCTCCTCCTGGTTGTGGGGAGAAGTGTGTCAGTGACATCCTCTGATGGAATCAGATGGTGCTGCCAATCTGATAACTCAACAAGTGCCCAGTGCACGCCCAGGGCATTTGATAATTCACATCAACAAAAGGAAACCAAGATCCTGAAATGATGCCTTGATGAAAAGAAAACTCAGAAACATGGCTGTAATTTTCTGCATTGTTTGTTACGTCTCACAAGAACTTCAGCACCTTCCAGGTCAAATTTGCTTTTTCCTTTATTTCCCTATTCTACTTTGCAATTTTCTTGCTCCAAGGATAAAATGGTGGAGTTTGTTTGTTTGTCTTTTAGACCCCTGGGAAAGCCAGGTAATCTTTCTCACAAGTTATTTTTTAACTTGAAAAAAACTGAACAGACAAACCCCCCACTAACTCAGAAGAATTCAGCAATCGACCAAACCCATAAAACAAAGGACTTGAAGGACACATTTGATTGGAGTTATTTATCACTTCCTATTAGATTCTGAGTTTTTTTGGGGCATGGAGTCAAATTCTGTTTGCAGAGTTCCTATTATAATATGGCCCACTTTCACTTGCCCCTTCACCAGTGCAATAGTAATCATGAAAAAACAAACAAATGTCAATTTTAGACTAATTTCCCTTTCTATTCTCTGAAAATATACTGAAAGACCCTGCATTTTCTCTGGTGTTTGGTAACCTTAAAAGAAACTTGATATAATACAGTTGCAGCCAAAGCACTATCACTCTGTGACATTCAGTTTATAAGGAAATGTGGGAATGTGCAATCCATTCACAGTAATTTAAATGGATGTTTTGATTGGATTATGTAAGTATATTTGTGTTTCTGTGTGTATGTGTGTGCATGCATATATGCCATAAATTGTCAAAAGAGGTCACTCCATAAAAGTGAATTTAAACTTAATTTTACATTCTTGGTAAAAGTTCAAAGGCTAAATTCAGTTTAACCTTGGCTCAGCAGAGCTTTTCCTTCTGATTTTTCAGTCTGATATGAAAATTGCTTGTGAAATAAAGACAAACATAGGTTTGCCTGAGAAGGCATTAATAATCCGATCCTTACATGTTTGTATAGAAGACAGGTACAATCCAGTGTTGATTGCTTCTTAGCTTCTCTTTGCTTTTGCAGGAAATCCTGGGAGATAATACCAGGTCATCACAACCGAGCACTGTGCACCCACAAACAAACATTGGCAACTCTGAAGAGCACAGCTCTCGACGGATCAAATGTGTGGGACTGATAGATCCAGATACTCACAAGGAATCATCATTGCAGTACATCACTCTCTGCATTTCACAACCCACGTGTGACCATTTTCCCAAAGAAATTATTTAATGTGTATATTACATTGCATTTAATTTTTTTGTTGTTGTTGTTTTAAAAGGACTTTTTCCAGAGAGCCTAGAAGATTATCTTATGAGGTAAACTTAACGGTGAGTTTTCCAGCCTAGGCAAATAAGAATCCCATGGGAACCAAGAATTTTGGGATACATTCAAACAAACACTGTAAAGTTTCGAGAAATGCCAAGTTCCTGGGAGATCAGTGTGTGTATGTGTGTACTACGTGTTTGTATAGTCAACAATCTCCGAGCAATATGGTATGCCAGTTATTAATTCTGCTCATTGCAGATGGCTTCATTATGTGTATTTAATTTCAGTACTTAAGCAAACACACAAAAGTAGGGCTTACAAACTGCTTTAGGATACGGCGGTTATGTACAGTCAAATGAAACGGAAACAAAACGGAAACAACTGATACTCCTTGGGCTGGAGGTAAATCTATATTGATGGGATTAAGCCATTCAGAAGCATCCCTCGACTTGAATAGCCCTAAAACCACCAATTGCTTTGTTTGTGGTGTCGAGAAGGTACTGATCACTAGAGCCTTAATTTGCCGCAGCAGTTAAGTGCTCCAATTCCTCAGCGCAGTAATTGCCACATGTTGAGTGTGCAGATGTCTAAACACGTGGGAGCACTTCCCTTTCCTAAAGACAAATGAAGATTTTCATTTTGTTTTGTAAACGTGTCAGGATTTATCACTTAGTCATGTGTCATGCATTAGGGTGTTTATACAATACGGCTTTCCGCACCCTGGTTCTGGACTTCTATGATTTCAACAAGGCCGTGGAGTAAAGAGGGTTTGCTAGACCTTCCCCCATTAACCCAAGCCTTTGGCTGGACTAAAGGGAAGCATGAGTGTAAATGATAAACAGGTTTTTTTTTTCCCAGAGTGAGACAATTGGGATTCACCTATATCCTCCAAGACTGCTTGATAAAGCAGCCATCATCAGCAAGGCAGGTGGATATTTAAAACAAAACAAAGCAAAAAGATAAAAATAAAATTGAAGTGATGATACCCACCAGCAGTAATAATGTGAATCTGTCCATATTACTCTGTGTTAAATTGGATTTATAGCCTCTCCTCAGCCTCTGTGTACCACCCAAACACTGAATATCTACTTTTTAAGCTTTTCATATAAGTGGCTACATTTTAAAGCATTCTGAAGTTTGCATATGTAACATCTTATCAGACACAGGGCAACTGACAGTAGTAATATTTCTGAAATGACTGTTCTGTAATGGAAACAGGAATGGGCATATCTTGTGAAGCTGGGAAGTGGCTTGGGTATCAAGCCTGAAGTTTGATTCATCTCTGTTTGGAGTTTGAGGGCTGATGTTGATGCTGCAACTGTGGAGTATCTCCTAGTAGGATCAAGGAACAGATCTGAAATTCATACATAACAATGGATGTGTGGTATAATCATCTCTCAGGCATTTTTTTACAAGCAAGGGCAGAATTAAATAGCAAGATGCCAAAATAGCTAACTGGTGTTTCCAATGAACATCTGAATTTTTTTTTAATCTGAAAATAAAGATAAAAAGCATCTAAGAAGGTAAAAGTCTACCTTTCTACTCTGTTACCATTTTGGAGGCTGACACTATTTTGTTTGCAAAAGCCAGGAAAAAAAATCCAAACCAACAGTTATTTTTCTGTTACCAGACAAAGACTGTAAAGAAATTCAAGAAGAGAACCCCAGCACAAAAGCCTGAACTCTTTGACCTCTCAGGCCTTGGGCCTGGACAATTGGCCAAGCTGGGCTTTTTCCTGAGAACTGCCTGAGGGCAAAGGCTGAGAAAAGATGCACATTGTTCATGGCACCATCCATTAAAGGCAAGGGCTGAAAGGCAAAAGGATCTTTCCAGGTTATAGCAGTGCTGAGAATGCAGCCTGACACTCATTTTCAAGGTAATGTAATAAAGGGAAAAAAGTGAGTTGTAGAGATCTTAATTCTTTAAAATTTAAAAGCTAATTTTGTGTCTTTTAGTCAATTTCCTATGCAGGAAGGAAGAATTTATTAACTGACTTCTGATGTTAAATGGAGTGCTAATGGGCAAGTACAACAATTCAACAGGTGTCAAGGAGAAATATAGAGACATTATATCAATATTAATCTTAGGGCCTCAAAAAAGCCTTGGTAGGGGTTTTTTTAGGCAGGTTGTGATGGGAACACTCCTGCCACCTGCAAAGTGAAAAAAGGTTTGGATTCCCCAGTTGAAATGATTTGAATGGTCACATTGCAAGATGTTTAAATGGGAGATTACTAATTTTGTGCCATTGGAAATTGCTGTTTGTTGGCAGAGGTTGTCCTGAGCTGGAATTCCTCCTGGGAGAGATTCTTTGGAGCTGCTGTTCTCTGGCCAGGGCAGGCAAGGCAGCGCTGCTGAAGAGCAAAAGTATTTCCAGCACTGAACACTCAGCTGGAAACCTGAACACCCATTATTAGTCTGGATAGAAGTCAAAAAAATAGTTGAACCTGTTAAAAATCTACACAGCCGCTATTTTACAGACTGATGTTCTGCCAGTAAACAAATGCTGACTCTAATGTACTTCTGATTTTGACCCCTGGGTTGAAAATTTTCTGTATAAACACCAGCTGATGAACAGGTCACTTTGTTTTCAAGACAAGACTCTCACACTTGCGCCCCACACAGCAGGTCCCTGATCCAGATAAAAGACTTCAAAATGTCCAGCAATAATTTTCACTGAACAATTTTTTCTTTGTTCCAAGCTGTCAAATTATTAGTGGGAAAGGATTAGCAGGGAAGGGAAAGTGTTTTTGTCTAAACATCTTATTCGGGTGCAAAAAAAAAGAAAAATCTATTTTGATGTTCTCAGGTAGAAAATTTCCACATTTTATAGACAAAAGGGTTTGAAAATTTCACAGTATAAATGAAATATAACTTGAAAATGAAAAAGCAAAATACAAAGAAAATATTTTGATGTTTCACAGTAAAATATTTTTTTCACCCAGCTGCACATATTTTCTTGCTGAATGTGTGTTTTTTTGTAGACTAATAGCTTTTTCATTCCATACCAAAACCAGATAAAAAGGAAGACACAGAAATTCCCTGGAATTTGAGAACTATTCATCTGTGTCTCTGCTCCTCTTCACAAGTGTATTAAAATAATAAACAATAGGGATATCTGGGAGCACTGAAATAATAATCAAAATTTCAGTGGAAAAGATGTATTCAGTTATTCAGTTAACTGGGAACCTGCTTCTCAGGGTTTTGACTCCTGAGAGATTTACCACTAACCACCTTATTTGCCTGGCTCTATTCTTTAATGTTTTTTAGTAACAGAAATGACCTTTGGCAAAAGCAGTTCCCAGTTTGCAGACTGGGAAGGAATTCTGCCGTGAACATGGCATGAACAGATGCTGTGAAAACACAGCACCCACAGCCCCTTTTCTGAGGAAAGTTTTGCTGTGTGACAGCCACTGGGAACATCTGAGCCTGTTGCTCTTTGTCACCAGGGAATAAACTTCTCTGCTCCCAACATTTCATATTTGGCTTAATTGGAACCACTGCTCAGAGGAGGATGCTCTGAGCCTTGTCAGCACAGCGTTTTTGGCCAGCCCATCCCTTTCCAGAGGAGCAGTAGCAATCCCAGCCCTGCTCAGCCCCTTTCCAGAGGATGTTGCACAACCCGGCTGCATCATGTTCTTGCTCTGTCATGTCCCTTCTCGAGCAGTGTCGTAAACAGCATCTTATTCACTTCAGTGGCATGTGCAGAGGAGAAACATCACACGGTGATCCTGGGAGCTGGGGCCAGAAAAGGGAATGAAAACTGTGCAGTGTGAATGACACCAGCTCTGGGGCTGCTTGACAGCAGGTTTTTTTTTTGGTTGGTTTTTTTTTTTGGTTTTTTTTTTGGGGGGATGTGTGTGAAAATGGTAACAGGCTTTATCTCACGTGAAGAATTAGTTTCCTGTTCTAATAATAGTAATAGTAATCACAAGAATAATCATAACAAAATTCCCCCCAAATGCAATGAATATTTTCTGGGTTCCAGGATCATCTAAGTACTCCCCCCACTCCCTTAACTCTATAAATCCAAAATAGCCCCAAGGAAACCAGCTCAGTTTTATACATGTGAAAATATGCTGAGTGGGACTGGCAGCATCTCCCATTGCAAATCCAAAAAAGGGATTTGAGAAAAACCCAAGCCAATAAAACCCCCAAAATCCGGGAACACCACTGATGGGGTGTGAGGGAATGACGTGGTGGGGAGAGGTTTGAACATTCAATGTTACTGTTTAGCAAAACTTTATGCAAAAAAAATAATGATGTCTTGTTCTGTAGCTGCTAGATATGTTCAATAATTTTTTATTCAAATATAAATATTTAAGATACTGAAAAGCTGCTTTCTCTACTCCCTTAAAAATTCCAAACTGTACGACCAGTTCCCATAAATGACTAATCTTATTTTAAATGAGGCTAATTTTTGGCTAGGTCTTGAGAAGAAAAAAAAATATTGGATCTGCAACAAAATCCATATTTTTCCCCGCACACTGTATCTTAAAAATGTATCCAGACTAACAGCTTGTTTCCAGATGATATTAGATGCTCCTTTTGGTTTCCAAAATCACATTTTTGTGTCTGGTTGTGTGACACAGAGATCAGATACAGGTTCTAGATTTTATTTTACCCCCTCCACTTTGTGAAGTTCAGGCTGGGGGATCTTCACATGCTGCTAGGGAGAAAAAAAAGAAAGGAAAAAACACAGGTTTAGAAAATCTGGGGATTTAAAGTGGAAGAGCACAGTCCTTCCCCCCCCATGGCGGGTGGATTTATTGGGTGTCATGATGTCACAATGTGTCTATTTGCAGGCGAAGAAAGCCCCCTACTTAACCTTCATCTTTTTGTGTGTGCACGTACCAGAAGGCACCACACTGTTGCTGGAAAGCAAATAATTAGTGACATGTTCTGTAACACCATCGCTATTTAAAGCTAAATCAGTGGGTTAATGCTTCTCGAAATGTGACATCCATGAGGGATTCTGGCTCCAGCACTGTTAGTCACTTGGTGGCCTCCCGCGTGACAGGATCAATGCCCCCAGTTTTAAAAGTCTTGGTTGCAATAGGAAACAAGTGATTATTGGAGATCTTTTTTCTTTTTCTGGGGGTTGGATCCTGCAGGCAGTGACTCTGCCCAAAGAGCCCCACAGGAGATGATGGTCCCCAGCCCTTTGCTGACCTTCACACGGCTCACTGCAGCCCCTCTCCTCTGGGGCAAGGATGAGCAGGAAAAGCACGTGGCATCAATTTCTGAACTGCAAAATCCCTGAAGGCAGAGCCCAGGGCTCCCCAGGGCATCTGCACAGAGCTGAAGACCCTGGCAGGCTGAAAGAATGAACCCCAAGTGTCTATAATTGCACACCAATGGTAGAGAGAGAGACTCCAAGGTTGATTTTGCTAAGGAATTGAAGCAGTTCTTCACTAGGGCAAACGACCTGAACAAAACACTTTGCATGGGTGAGAATAAAATCCAAAAGCATTGAGGAAAGGGGAAAAAAAAAAAGAAGAAAAAGGAAGAAATAAAACAGTCAAATCACATTTTACTTCTTCTTACCCAGGAGACTGACACAGTAGCTTTTTTTTTCTCCTTCCCATTTTCCATTAAGCTGGTTCTTTAAAACACATCTGAACTTTTCCCATCCTGGCGATTCCCACGGACAATTGGCAGAGAATCTAGGACAACTTGCAATACTGGGATTTTTTCCAGGCATGAGTAACTTGTTAAAAAGCCACTATTTCCCTAATACTAACAGTAAACAGAGTTCACATCCACATGAAATCCTCTGTGACCCATCGGGGAAAGTTTTTTGTATATTTATACAGGGAGATATATGAAATCATTTAATTCCTTTATCCATCAAGCACTTGGAACTCAGCATGTCCGTTTATATTTCACTTACAAAAATAAATATACACATGCATGCCAGGCTAGATTTAAAGGTATCCTTTTCCCCCAGTTGACAGCTCCATGACTGTAGTTTTATAAGGGAAAGCTTTAGAAAGAACAGTATTTAAAATAAAGTCAGTGAGCCATGTTTTATGTCACGCTGATGAAATACAACTCCATCACACCTGCTGCTCCTACTACTTTGGGTGCTGGACAACTCTATTGAGCAGCTATTTCCCAATTTTCTGAGCATTTAGAAAACTTTGGACAAGCAGAACTTTTGGACAGATATCTGCTGTGTAGATGTATTAAATGTACAATGATTTCAAAATCTCTCCAAATGATCACTACTTTTTGAGACCTGTTGATGTATCTAATTAAGCTAAATCTATTTTAGAAAAGGAAATCCAAATTGCAGTAATGTTTGAAGTCCTTCTCACACCGTGTCCCACCACAGAAATGGGTTCTGCCTGCTCAAAGAAGTTGAAACTATCTAAAAATAGATATAGCCTATTATTTATTTCAGATTATTTAGTAGTGTAAAAGTACCAGGAAGCCCTTGTAAAGTGCAGGAAAAGGACAAACTGACGTCTGCCTGTGGCTGAATTTTGGGTGCCATATGGGATGGAGCACATAGGTGCCATTAGTTTGGGCACAAGTGCCTGGTTTCTTGATTCCTTTTTTCAAGTACACCTACAAAGGCAGTGTGGATGTTTCCAGTAGGATCATACTCCCTGTTGTAACCCTGTATTTTGAGAACTGAACAGAAACTGGGAGCCCTGCATTCTATTCACAACAATGCAGCTCTCCCACTCAAATCTGTTCTCCTGGCTATGCCTCAGTTTCCCTAAAAAAAAAAAACAAAACAACACAACAGAATGAACAAAATACTTTGTAACACATTTTGAAGTTTGTTTTATCCTAATTATAATAATGTAATCCTAAATCGTATGGCTAGAGTTATGCGATATAAGGACTTTTCCATGTTTCTGACTTTTTCCCATCCAAAAAGGGTGTGAAAAGACAAAGCTGTGATTTCTTTCTAGTGAGGATTTCCAGAAAACATTGAGTTTAAAAGAATCAAAAGAAAATACATTGGCTTTGGATAGCTTCCTCTTGCAAGGTTTTGTCAACCTCACATTCCCTTCAAGTGAAACTAGGTGTGTTTGTGTAGTATTTTATGTGCAGCCTTTTAGTCTGTCCACAAAACATAATTCTCATTAACAAGAGCCATTAACGACGCTCTTCCATTAGGCTGGATTTCCTCAATGGCTTATGGTTTCTTTGTTGGCAAAGTGGACACTTTCCTTGGGAAAATCGCTCTTAAAAAAAAGGAAATTATTTGGTTGGAAGAGTATTTTGACTTAAACATTCGCAACTGGGTTTGTCATTCAGTGCTGATTTAGGTAGGGAGGGTGGGCAAGGCTGAACATTGACAGTGCCACAGACCTGAATAATTCCCAGCCAGCCCAAATCTTCCAGCTTTCCTGATCACCTCTGGAACCACAGACCACAAAGGCCAGGGCAAAAGTGAAGCATCCACAGATACAGGAGAAAAGAGGATGTGGCCATCACCATCCAGGACCCAAAGACTTCTTCACTCCCTGCAGAGGGAAGAAAAAACAGAATTTCTGTGCTACTCCACATGTTCAGCCTTGGCATTCCTAGGTATCAAAGCAATTTCCCTTGTCTTGCACAGCAGAAACAATTTTTTTGTTTTGTTTTGTTTTGTTTTGTTTTTTGTTTTGGTTTGGTTTGGTTTGGTTTGGTTTGGTTTAGTTTAGTTTCGTTTCGTTTCGTTTCGTTTTGTTTAGTGGAGTGCTCCATTCAGACTCACAGGATATTCTGGAAGGCTTTGAGGGTCTCATAGCACATTTCAGCCAAGAGCTTTTGTGTTTTCCTTCAATGTCTACATGGGAAAATGAATATATGTTAGTTTAGTTTTCACTTCTCTATTTCAGGGGCACCTTTTGGAATTGATTTGAGAGTATCAGCAAAAACACACTAGGGAATGTCCCCCCATAATTATTCCCACTATGTACCTGATGAGAATCAGCAAACTGATCACCACCTCTGCATCTGAAAATTATCATTAAAGTCATAGCCAGGCTTCTACACAAAGGGAGTTATTAGGGGTCTTTTTGGCATTGTGCCCCTAATTACTGTCTGGTGAGAAACCCTGAAAAATCCAGATCTTTTCTTGGAACTATTGAGAGATCTCCTATTATAGCAGTGATCCAGCAATAAAACAAATCAAAACCAGAAAGAATTGGTTCCATCTCTGAGGGCTTACAGTGAAACATTTGCTAAAGTTTTATTAGTTCTGGCATAATGAAAAGTATTTTGAATTTAAATAAAATAAAAGTATGGTAGTTACAGCGACAGGCTGTATTTTTGCTGTTTGGATGAAACGTTTCAGTCTTGCTGGGAAAGAGCAGATTGCTTTTCCCAGCTCCTCAGGAAGTCAGTGCCAGTCTCGTAAACTCTTTCAGATTTTCTCAAAGTACAGCTGAGGCCAGAATAATTTTTTTTTACTAAGCAGTTATGCTGCTAACTTCCCCCATCTGATGGATATTCCTTTGACTCAGGACTTCAGGATCAGGCCCTGAGAGTATTTTACCTACACTCCCTCTGCTTTTGTGCCTAAATCTAGAGGGGGGATTGGAACCCCTCCTTTCAGCAGTAACAAGGTCCTCAACCTTCCATAAGGTCACGTTTGAGGATTTCCATGAGAAGGAACAGGGAGCTGTTCTGTGGGAGCTCCTTGTACCTCATTCTCATGGAGCTCAAGTCATTTAAAAGGATGAGAAAGTTAGTGTAATGTTTTTCTCTTTATTTGTGGTGCCTCAAATTATTTTTTGTGGAGTTATTTGTACACATTTCAGCGCTTCCTGTTTGGAGCAGACGTGGCTGCTGAAATACCATGAGAAAAACTTCTTATCCTGATGGCAATTTGGATCTGGCTAAAAGCAGGAGGACACATTTAAAATCCTCACAGAATTATTCATTTTTATCCATTGTCTCCCCTGATTTAAGACAAAATATATGTTCTAACTGGTGAACAAGATATTTTCTGATTTTGAGACCACACAAATATTGAAAGTTTAGCTCCTAACTGGACTTTGAGGTTTGCAGTTTCACTAAATCATAGCAAGCAAGTACAATGTCAGTGTGAGGTTAGGTGACTTTTGTACCAGGCAGATTTTAGATCGGTCTAATCTGAAAGTAAATCTTGCTTTATTTTGTAAAAATGGTATATTTCCCTGCTATGTCCCACCAACTTATTTACAATTTGTATTCTATATGCTGCAGATCAAGATACTGTCAAAAATCTTACCTTTTTCAATAGTTTCTTTTGTCACAGACCAGAGCTAGGTTGTTTGTTGTTGTTGTTGGCTCAGGGCAAATAAAAGGATGAAGCATCAACAGATGCACCACCAAACAACCCAGTTCTGTCTGACTTGGTCCTTGGCATCTGTGTGCTATTTCTGTCAAACTCAATCAAACTGAGTGTTAATTTTTGAAGCAAAACCCCTGTGATTATTTCACTTGTGATGTAAGCCAGATCTAACCTCAAGACTGTCAAAGGCCAGAAGTCAATGACCCAATTTTTCATGCCATGCAGCCCTCTATCAGTAGCCAGTGTTTTTCCTGGTACTCATTCCTACTCATGTAGATTATTCATTCTTTGTGAAATTTGTTAGAGATGCCAAGTACAGTATTTATATAAAATTCAGCCCAGTTGCAACTTTGAGAAGCTTTGCCTACAGCACACTGTGGCAAATAGATCCCAGAGTGCATGTCAGGTAAGTGTGAAACCTCATCCAGACAGGAATCTCACTTTGCACAGGGAAATATTTCTTAGAGCAATCACAAATGAATGCCAAGAGTCTCCAGTGAAAATTGTAGTGAGAAATTTGTGTTTGGTTATTGTAGTTATGGATCTCTCTCTAATTGCTCACTCACTTGGAGTATAAAATGGAATGATCTTGGTATTTTAGGACCTTTCTACTCTGATTATACCGTAGAGTCCAGTGGGACAAGACTTTGACCTGGATTTCTGCCCTCACCTGAGCTGACCTTGGATTTTGATAGTTCACCAGTGTTGGTGTTCTTTGATTTTTTACTTTTTTTTTGCTCCTGAGTCCAGGAATGCAAAACCTTAGCAGTACAAATTTAGCTCGTGCTTTTGCAAAACGAGTGAATAGTAACCCAGGTCAATGAGAGACTTTCAGCAAACTGGAAAAGTGCCATGTTTAATAAAAAGGGGAGGGAAAAGGGCAGAGTGGCTTCATACATCGATAATATCTCTCTAGCTTTCTTTTGATCAGCAGGAGCACTCTGTAATGAGGCAGGGGAATGTCTTCTCTCTGGGAATGCAGTTATTCAGAGTTGGTGACAGCACAAAAACTCTGCATATTTGGCCTCCCAGTTCCACAACCTCTTCTGCCTTTTACAGACTTCATCTTCCCCATGCAAAGACTGATTTTGGGGGCATCTTTCTTTCTTGAGCAGCATGAGATTCACAGACATCTCTGGACCCTATTGAATGGAAAAGGTGTAGAGGAGAGGAGCTGAGACACAAACGAAAATAGACAAGTACATAATTATAGTAGATAAAATAAGAAAGCTAAAGAATATTAATGGAACTATAAAACAGTAATTGGCTGAATTTAATTAAAGTTGGCTAAAGAATGGCAAGAAACAGAATTTCATACTGAAATTCCCTCTAAAGTGCAGGTCTATAGGAAGTCCTGAAAGAACTCAGGTACATTATTAATGCATAAACTAGTTAGCAAAACGAGATGGCAAACTAAGACTTGGAAATAACTAATTTTTTCCATGTTTTTCTTCCTTGCCCAGCCCTGTTTTCTGACAAAATCTATTAAAGCAGTGCATTTTGACAGATTAAACTGCAGTAATTATCCAGACATTGTCAGTCTCTTACATACTTTCCTTTTGTTGTTATTGCATATTCAAAATCTATAGAAAGAGAGGATATTTTCTACAGCTGGCCTGCACACAGAGCCTAGAGTATGTCAAAAGTTAAAAGCAGTCAGGCTGTGATGTTATCGATGGCTGCTGCTCTCTGAACACAATTCCAAATGCACAAACCTATATTTAGAACACTACATTTTTTCTTTTTCTTTTTTCCTTTTAAACCATAACCTTCATGAAAAGGCTGTGATATACATCCCAGCAACCCAGGTCTGAAAAAGGAAAAAAAAAAATTGTATTAGCAGTGAGACAATAATCCTGCTGTCAAACGTGCAAATATTTGCTAATAACTGCTGCTGTCCTGCAGGCCTGGAGGAGTGCTCCATCTCATTCTTCTGGCTTGGTTTTTGACAGAGGGCTTCCCTTAAATCTTATTCTCCACTCTCACTGGTCCCAGATTCCTCCCATCCCAGTGGTGCTCTGGGCTCGGTCCTGCTGCTGGTCTTTAGCCTGGGAGTCCAGCTGAGGCTCCAGGAGAGAATGTGAAGGACACGTGGGCTCCCACATTTGCTTTTCCTGGCGTGGTGCTTGCTGTGTTTGCTTATCACAACCAAATAAATGTGGTGGGTGCTCGGGACACCTGCGACCCCTGGGTGTTCCCCGGGAGAAGGTGGCTGTGGCAGGAGACCACCACCGTCTTGCCTAGACCTAAAGGCAACAGCTATGAAATTAATTGGTGCTTTCAAATAAAAGGCATTTAATGTAAAACTGATAAATCCATTAAATGCGTATTACGGCTGCCGTGGCTTTATTCAGGGAAGAGATTTATTCGTGGAACAGTTTGCTATTGCCTGTGCAGTTATCAGTGAATAACGATCTGGTGGTTTCATGCCTGAATTCCAGGTAGATAATAAAAACAAAACAAAACGGAAGGATTAATGCAATTTATTTATTTCTGGTGCCTTTCTATGTGTGTGACCCCCTGCAGAGCTGCAGGCATGCAAGTAAGAGCAGCGAAATTGGTCTGATGCTGTAGCTCCTGTGTGAGTGGGTGTGTTTGCAAAGCTGTTGTTGTGTCACTGTAAATGCACAGAAATTGTGTGGACACACCAAATCCATCAGCCTGAGCTCAAAGCATGCACTGGCCACAGTCACCCCAAAAGTGCACTAAAATCCAGTCTCCAGCTGAAACTCCCCAATGCCCCACGACTCCCCTCAATGCTTTGTTTTGCATTTTGGGTCCCAAGTGTTCATCTCTACAAAAAAGCTCATGTGTGTAAACCCTCAAAAGTGCTCTGATTTTATCCACAAGTCAGGGGAGCAGCTGGGAGACATTGTGGTTTTCTTCCTTTCTTTTCCTCCCTCTTTTTTTTTTCCTTTGTTTGCTGCCCCATCTCTGACTTGGAGGGTCAAATCCATGGCAAGTTCATTTCTGGGCCAACTCTGCCAAATTATATGATGTGAATTAATGTCTACTAGAGCTTAGAACAGCAAACTCTGATTTAAGCTCTTTAGGTTGAACTTGTCTACAATTGTTGAGGTGAAAGGCCAGTTCATACCCATTAATTAACCTAATCCATCTCAATCTACTTTATTTTATACCTTTTAGGGTTTGTGACTCTAAGAAATATGTTTAGATAAAGCAATGCCATTAAAACCCAGGAACATTGCTAAAGACACTCACCACCAACCATTGGTTTATATTAGAGATCACTTCAAGCATTTTTTAAATGCTGGGAATTAATGTAATCATATATTTGTTAGTTAGTCCCAACACATGGAGCAGTTTCCTATCCAATTGGTTCAAATAAGCAGTCCATTAATGTCAGGGTTATTTTTGATTCTGACTTTTAGTCCATTTGTAGTAATTTCATTAATAGGCGAGCATTACTGTTAGACTCCCCCTGATTTTTCCTTCCACCTCCTCCTTCATTGTGGTTTTAGTGCTAAAACACATGAAAATTAGGGAGGGCAATTACCTTGTGAAATCTGAACCCAAACACAACCCCTAAGTACAGCTTTTAGGGGCTCTTGTGTACATAGCAGCAGGCAGAGAATATTCAGAAAGATTAGCAAGGTTCAAGCTTTATCTAAAAGCATATGGGAATTTCTTAAGAGGATCTAATCTAAAAATAGGATTAAGACATATTACCAGATGTCTATCCCCTAAATATTCATTTTTAAACTGAAGATATTTAATGACTGAGTAATATTTAATAAGTTATTAGTTGACCGTAGAGGCTTCTGAAATTGAAATTTCTTGGAAATGTCTATCACGATAATAATTAATAAGGATTTTAAAACAGCATCTTCGTTGCAATGGTTTTCTGCATATTACAGAAAGCCATTTTTAAAAAGTATGGGCTGATTTAGATTTGGTTTGGGTTCTTTTGTGGTTTTGGCTTTTTTTTTTCTATAGTATAGGGAGAACAGAAAATCCTGTATGCTGATTGAAATTCCTAAGGTAAAAACGAGCAGAAAGCAGACATGAATGGTTTGAGATAAAGATCTACATATTTACCCATTTTTATCTGAATGCTTTTATTCTGGAAAACAGTCCAGAACGACAGGCAGGAGGCACTTAGTGTGGTTTGTGGCATGTGGCCCCTGTGTTGTAGGAGGCAGACAGCTCATTTAAAGGACAGCAGGTCTTACTGGTCTCAGCACCCACAAAAACCTGGACCCCATCTTAAAAGGAAAAAAAAGCATTTATCAGAGATTTAAGTTTTCTACCATCAGACAGATGAAAAAAGGCTGAAATAATTCTAGTGCAGAATTTTTGGTATAGTCAGAAATGTGGGAGCATCCAAATTAAGCCCTGGTCCACTTTCACATTTGGATTTCTATCTCAAATTTCTGATACTTATCCATGCTTAAATTTTGGGCTGTGTTTATTTTCTGGTAAATGTTGTGGTAAATCCAAAGGCTGGGCTCAGTCAGATTCATGAGGTAAGCTAAAATCAGAGTTCTCCTGAGAAATCTCATCTTTTCCTCTCCTATGGCCATGATGTCATAAGTCAAGAACATAACTGGAGTACATTTCATGTGATATTTGGGCACATGTTTCACACAGGAGAGGAAGGATTCTTGTTCTTTCTCTCTTCTCCCCTGTTAATTTTTTTTAAATCATGGACTACTATAATTAAAAAAATAAAAAATTACTTTTATAAGTCTTAAACTTTCTCCTGAAATGGAAGGCTATAGGTACCTTCCATAAATCGTGGTTGCACCAGTTCCCTCACCTGGAGAAACCTGATGTCCTTCAACAGGAAAAGAAAACTGCTGTGAGACAGAAAGTGCAGAGCATCCTGCTGGAGTGACAGAGGAAAAAAATGTTGGATTTGTGGAAAATGGAGCTCTTAGTCATTTCCACGGTTCCATCCACTGCTGTAGCTAAGGAGAAGCTCTGGAAGATGAGAAGAAGGAACGGTGTTGGGAAACTGGAGGAGCTGTGGTAGCCTTGTGGTAGCTCTTGGAAATTGTGCTCCTTTTTCCCTCCCTGTCAGTCCCACTGGAGGCTGGCACATAAAACCCTGGGCACAGCTGTGCCTGGGGGCGAATTTCACTGCCGTGTTTTACAGTTGTTGTTTTGAGTCACTGATAAAGCCAAGCACCAGGGAATAGTTTGTTTGAAGGGTGTGTGTGCTCCATTCTGAGCAGGATGGGATTTATCGGTTCGTGCGTCAATCAGATAATCACGGTGGAGAATAACTGCCAAGGGTGGTGTTGATGTTTTGGCTGAGTGATGAAGAGGATCGTTTCTTCTTCCTCTTCATGTACCTAAAATTTTGGCTTCTAGCAAACTTGGGAATCCAATGCACATCCAGGATTTTATTGTGCTTTGTTGTGTTATATTTTATTTTTTGTCCAGCCAGAATAATTAGTTATAGGAAAGAAAATATAGTGAAGCAAACATTCCTGGAGAGATCTTTCCATTATTTTTATTTTTTTCCCTTCATCGCTTGCCAACCACAGGCTCTGCACTTGGCTTCTCAATCAGGAAGGGAAAAGAAAAGATAAAAAGACAAAACTTTCACAAGGAAGAGGCAGCACCTCATACTTGAAATATTTTTTGCTTTCACTAGTGAGAGGTAAAAGACATTAACCCAGGACTGGACTGTACTCTGTGGGTCCCAGGGCCCTAATATTCAGCAATATTACCCCTCAGCCATCCAATAACAAAAATGGAGACTGGTCCAGCAATTAGGCTGCTAGTCTGACCTTGATAAATGTGAATCCAAATAACAGTTCTTGTTCTTCATAGAGTCATACAATGGTTTGTTTTGTAAGGGACCTTAAAGACCATCTTGTTCCGACCCCCTTGTCATGGACAGGGCCACCTTCCATTAGGCCAGGTTACCCCTAGCTCCATCCAGCTTTGTTGGTTCTTGTTTGAATATTGCACCAAAAAATTGACTGAGACCAGAAGCATAAAGATATTTATGAAGCCAGACACACACTGAAAATACAAATAGGACATGTTTTTAGGGATGGAATGTGAGTGCCTGATTTTCAGTTTGGACTTGGACTCTCATCTCTTGTTACTTATCTGAATTCAAATAGCCCTTCTCCATACCACAGCAGTTTAAAGTTTAAAACTAAAGTTTTAAAGAACAATAAAGATCACACAAGTATTAGAGTAAAAGAGACAGAAGTTCAGCATTTCTGAGTGACGGTCACACATTGGAAAGACATTCTCCTGTGACCCAAAACTTCATACCTATGTGTATTTATGAAATATGTAGCAGATTATTTATCTAGGCTACCCTTGTCAAGGAGCTGCAATGTGGCTATTTGAGTGGTGTTTCAACTTTTACAGTCACCTGTAGAGGCAGAGGAGTTTAGTGAAGTGCATAATGCATGTCACATGACAGAATGGCAGTGGCAATGACCACACACTCTGCAGAAGTTTGGGAAGGAAAATAATAGGATAGAATCTTCCCACTTATTGGAAACCCAGAATAGTTGAGTTTTCTGGGGGGAAACTTTCTGAGGTAAAGAATTGCTCTTAGACCTCACAGCAAATCTCCAAAAAATTATATCCTTGGGTTTTTGCACACTTCCAGTGGAGCATAAGATTATCTGCTGTGTAGACAACTACACCTGCAGTCTTATCAACCAAAATACTTTCTACCCCTTCGAAAACATCCTTCTGTGGTCTTCCTGAAGCCACTCCACTCCCAGAACCTACAGCTCTGTGGCACTGGTGAGGCCACAGGCAGCTCTTGATTTCTAATGAATTACTCTTTGCTGGACACGAGACTCAGATGACCTTGAGTGGGAAGGAGTGGTGGATCACAACACATAAATAAACCCCCTCCTGCAAGGTTAGAGTATCTGGCTGTGGGCATACCCTCTCTGTACACTCAGGGTGATTCTGATCAAAGCTACCACATCTTGGCCTCTATCTTCAAGCTGACATAATTTTGTCACGGCTAAGATGATGTTCTGGTATGGGAAATAAAAACACAGAATAAAACAGCTTTATTTTCTCACCCCAAATTCCATACAGTTTTCCCTTACGCATTCTTTGCTCTGGCCCTTTTCTTTCCATCACTTGCCAAACTAAAGTTTTGTACTGGGCCATTAAATAAAAAGCGAAAACAAAACTTTTATTGACATGAACACTTTTTTTTATTTCTCTCTCTTTGCCATTGGGGCCTCAGCTAAAGTGACCTGAGGCTAAATAGGCTCTCAAAGAAAGCTTTCTTGCCAAAGAAATGTCATTGTTGTTAAACAGTACTAATGAATGCATAGATTTAGAACCTGATTTACATTGAAATTTGTTTAGTAAGCCAAGTTAGGTCTGAAAATTGGGACAAACTGTTTCCTCAATAATTTAATAACTCCAAAGACCTCGTCCATTTGAAAAAGGCTGAGCCTCAACATCCACTTACAAATGCAATGTCACGTTTCCCAAAATTGAATAAAATGCTAATAATACAGCAGATCCCCAGATCAGCAAGTAAAGTGGCTTTTAGCTCTGAGTTCAGCTGGAGACAGAGTGAATAACAACAGTCAGCTTACTCTGTCCTAAGCAAAATGGTTTTATTACATCAATTGCCTGTGTTTCAAGTGTTTTGAAGGGTTCACATTTATTTTCATAACCTCACTGAATTTGGCACCCTTGCTAGTAGTGCTGGAAATTTCATATCGGGAGCTTTTCATTAAAATAGGCCAATTAACTCACTCAGGTCATATTCCCTGTATGAACTGCTTTTAATAGTCAGCCTTACTGCCCATTTTGTGACAAACAAAAATTTGCAACGAAAAACAAATTCAATAATTCATTTTGGTGAGTCCTTCCTGGAGGATAATATATATCAGCTAGTTAACCAAAAAGGGATGCTTGGACAAACAAATAAAATCTATGTCCATCATACTCCTCCCTGAAAGTTACAGCATCTGCTCTGTGGAAACCACAACACTTGTTTCTGTCTTATGGATCAGTATGTCTGCAAAACTTGGTTTTGGTCCTTTGTGCCAGGTAGCCTTGGTGCAGAGGCTTGGATCTTTATCCTGATGGAAACTTGCTGCAGCATGGGAGGGGTGGAAGCTGATTTATAGCCTGGGTCTGAGCTACACAGGGATCTTCTGCTTTGCTGTGAGAGACAGGACTGTGTTTTCTAGAATAAAGACAACAGTTGCCATTTAATGCATATGTTGGAGGTAGCACTGATTTGATAATTTGTTCTTGAATGAAAGTCAAATGCTCAATATATTATGGAAAGTGCAGGGCCCTGTGAAAGAGGTACTTGTGAACAGCCTATATTCCATTTAATAAAGCAGGAAGAAGAAACCCTACCGCAGAGGCAGATGCCATAGAGATCAGACTTTGATGTCCAAACTTGAACAGTCACCCATTAGTTCAGGGCTTATGCTTTTTTCACTAGACTGCAGCTATTATACTGAATTCCAGTCCCAAAATTTGTTCACAGTTTCCCACTGGTATCATTTTAAATAGTGTTTTAAATGGAAATAAACAAATTCAATCAGGCCATTATGACTCTTGTCCTGAAACTGGGGTAATGAGCAAACAACAGAGACACCAGTAATGTCTAAATATTTTAAATATGTCTGAGAAATGATGTGCTGTTCCCACACAGCAAACAATTTGTGGAACACGGTAGATCTCAGTCAAACTAAGAGCTCCCAAACAAATGTACCTTTCTTCACTACAAACTGTTAGGAAATACATTTTTGAAGCTGAGCCTCTATCAGAATATGATATTACATGACACTGTAACCTTTTTCCCTCCAGAAAACCACCCTTTATGAATAAAACATAGGTGACCTTTAAAAACTTAGCAGTTGTACTAGGTGATTGCATATTAACAAGCTTTTTGAGGAACTAGGACAGGCACTGTACGTTTCAGTTAAGGACAGATAATAGAACTATTCAAATAATTTATTATTTTATACAATATAGGGAAATGTAAGAAAACTACCTCAACAAGAGTCTACTTAAATTTTTGTACATATAATTTTATGTGGCTTGCTCCATTCATCTAAATTATACAGTCACTGCTAAATGAAAGACTTCCTTTTAAAGGACAACCCTGATTCTCCTCTACTTGAAGTTTATGGACAGCTTTGGTTTGAGGCCACTTGATTGGACAAGTTGCAGTGACTATGAGGCATTTTTCATAGGTGATCAAAGGTATCTGAGGCCTTCTGTCCTTCCATTGCCAGGATGAAAGGATTGGAGACAAAGACTGAGATGATTTAAATCAGTAGAAATAGGGAGACATCACGGCATACACAGCAATGTATGAGGGTAAAGAGGACTCAGTCCTCTGGCTGACTTTCTCTAGGAAAGGCTCTTGACTTTATTTGATCATCTTCATTAAAGCCAAATGAAGAAAAGAGAGAGTAGGTTGACACTAAAGAGAACATTTCTACCAGAGGGATAACTCTGGAAATTCATAACATTTATAAGTTTGAATAATTACACTAAATCTCATCTTCTTCCTTCCTTCATGCTCTCCCTAGTTCTAAAGTCTAGTTATATGAAGTAGAAATTTAGGGTGATATTCTGATGTCCTCCAGCTCTTGAATGGTCCATCATGTTGGCATCTCTCCTTACTTACACATTCAGCACATGGAGATCTGACAAATGAGAAGAAATAAATTGCTCAGCCCTTTTTCTCTTTATTTTCCTACCCCAAAACCAATCCTGTGGCATGTGAGCAGGATTCTGTCTTTTACTGTAAAACCTAGTGGTCATAAACCTTATGCCAAGAAAGCAGTCAATTCCCAGCTTAGTAAAGATGAAATAGGAGTAGTTACAAAGCAGATTAACCATTACAGCAGTCCAAATTATTATTTTAAAACCTGACACCCAATGCATCTGAATGTATCATCTGGAATCCTAGAAGGCTGATAAGCCATGCCCTGTTTCTTGTTTTCTATGCACCCTCTCAGGTATAATTGCCTGAAGGTGACTAGATTTTACTTCAACCTTTTGCTACATAAGCAGCTCCCTCTGAGTATTAGAGCTAAATGCAGGCATAAAAAAAGAAAAAAAAAATCACCCATATTCATCATTTTACCATTTAATGTCCTTAGGCTAGCTGAAAAGTTTCCAGTGGGAATTTTGGGGGTGCTGGGTGTGTGTGCCTTTCCCTTGTGCAGGCACAGCACATGGTGGTTTATCCTTTGAGCCGGTGGGAGAGAAATGGAAAAATGTTCCACCAGACCAACCTGATTGGTTTTTCTCCAATGTGTCATTACTGTGTTTCAGAGCATCTGTGTTGCTGCCATATGAACTGGATAGGAACACAAAGTAATCAATTTCAGTTGAGAGCACTAATTTATCACCTTGCCATCTTTTATGCAAGGTAGAGGATCTCTCTCTCTCTGTGTTTCTCTTCTACTTTCTAAATGCAAAATCAGGACAATAAAGAGATACCCCCTCCCCCTTTTCCTCCCTCTCTTCCCTCTCCCTATTTGTTTATAAGCCCTTGTAATTAAAATAAATGCTCTGAGAAGCAGAAATGTACATTATCATGCTCCATCATTTCCTGTTAAAGGGCAAGAGTCATGCTGGTTCTTAGTGGAAAGTGTACATGAAAACTCCAAATTTTAGCTCTTCTGCATTGCTAAGAACCTCCTCTTAATGCTTAGCTATCCACCAAACCATAGCAGATATAGAAATCAAGTATGCTTTAATCCTCTCCTGTGAAAATTGAAAAAACCCTGTTTTGTTGTCCTTGGCACAAATATACTCTATCAAAACTAGGAAAAAATCTCAATATGGTGGGCCCAGCCTTTGGGTTCCAGAAACAGCCTGCACTTTGCAATCTCATAGCCACAAGAGATCGTGAAAGAGGCCCTTAAAGAAGGTCAGCACCTTCCCTAATCATGTGTCTACATGTTCCTTTGGAGGCAAACATGAGCTTGGAATTTAAAGTCCATTAATTCGTTGTTTGGAGTTTTTTGGACATTTCTCCAAAAGCTGAATTTCCCAAATCCCCACTTATTTTAAATACAAATAATATTTCCAACCTTCCCAAGAGTTTTTCTAGCCTTCATTGAAGGGAGGCTGTTTAGTTAAAGCCAAGAAGGTTTTGGGTCCATAAAGGTACAACTGATGTCCTTTCAGGACTATTTGAGAGAAATTTACTCACTATATATGTTTGGGCCAACCCAAACATAGTGAAACATCCTATCCAATATACCAGGTATTGTCCTTGCTTTTTTTTTTCACATTGTCTGTAAATCCTTTTTACCTGAAACACTACTAACCAACAAGTTCTGTTTGCATTCACACATTTTTCCTTTCTTTGTTTGGTATTTTTTGTCTTTGAACCTCTACTGTTGATGTTAAAGTCTTTCATCATCATTTTCCTTAGAAAAAACACCATAGTTTATGCACACACATGGATATGTATATGTATTCTTGGAACCTGACATTCTTCTGCTGTTCCCAGTATATCTTTCTAGGCCCCAATTTCCTAACCAAAAGCACATTACAGATCTGATTCTTTCCACAGCCTAGCAGCACATCAATAAACTAAAGATTATTGTGCTTTGTCAGGTTTTATTTTGTAACATTATGGGAAATTCTCTGCTGCTTTGGATGAGTGCATAAACTCTTATTGCCTGACAATTAACAGAGCTAGTAATAGAAAATGCAATGTAATTTACCTTAGTACAAGGGATTTTGGTTAAAAAAAATTAAACTATTGAACTCTCCTCTCGTAAGGGAAGGACATTCTCTCATTATGTGTGTATTTTTTTTTAGGCGGTTAAATAAATAAAAAGCCCTGTACACAACAGCAACTGGGTGCTGGGCCTTGGGTGGATTTATTATGAA
>WAAE01020743.1:0-27316 GCA_013400495.1 Nicator chloris
TTTTTTTTTTTGCTTTGCTTTCAAGAATGCACGGAGATGCCTTTTCTTTTTGAGTGGCAGGGGGTTTTCCATACATGATGTAAGAACAGGTAAGCAGAAGAGGGGGAGGATGAGTAGAAGAAAGGGTGCATTGCAAAGGCTGTTGTAGATTTTGAAATTAAATGCAGATAAATGAAATTGTCTGACTTGTCCATATGGAAAACCAGTGGTGGAATCAAGGCGAGTACTCACATGTCTTGTTTACTGTTTGTTCTCTGCCATGGTTCCTCAAAATCCATCCTATCTTCCTTCTAGATGTATATAAGTTTCTACTTTGCTTTCCTTCTGTCCAGTGCCATGAAGAGTTACCAGTAAAGGAGATTTTAAATAGATGCTTTTTCAGATTGTGTTTGCTTTTAGCTTATTCTTTTGAATCCAGCAGGAACAGTGAACATGTGAAATTGTTATTATTTTCAGTTATGTAGCTGAAGAAACATTCCAAATCTTACTGGTTGTGTTTCTGAGAGATTCTAGCAATGTGCTTCATCCTCTGGACAGTTGCTGCAAAGAGGTGTGTGAATCTGAGACATTTGTTCTTGTAACTTTTTTTTCCATTTTATTCTTGAGATTCTGCCTGGGAAGGAGTTGTTTTAAAAATTCATTATTATTTGATTGCAAGCTGGATGTCAGCCAAATAAATTTTTGAATTTGAAAGAAAATGCAGCATCAGCTTCTTTGGAACTATAATGGAATGAAACCCTCCAAGCACTCATTAAAAGGGCTTCTGATGTCTAGCAAAATTAGATGAGGTGTAAATCACTGAACTACCATATGTGGTTTGAGATGGAATATTTAATTCTGTAGAATCCAAACCCAAGGCTAAAGGGAAATTTAACTACAGCAGCATAATATTTTGATGATGGAAGAAGTAATACCATTTTAGATGTTTCATATTTAAAGTTTAATTTTAAAAAATGTTTATTAAGGGAATCTCCATTGATATCCACATTGTTATCTGGCATATAGGCAAAGGCTTGAGGAATAATACTAAAGTACAGTAATTACTTTTCTCCACTGAAGAGTTTCTGAAGGCTGTAAAAATATTACTGGAAAATTTTGATTGTAGAAGCATGATCACAATAATTATTTCTTCCTTGAACTTCCTCCTGGTAATTCTGTGCCCTTTGATGTTCATATCAGGGTAAGGTAGCTATTGCTCCTCAGTCACTGAAGAATAGAACTGGTTCCATTGTGGAGGTAGAGGGGATCAGGAGCTATGAAACAGTTTTGCTTTCAATCTTTCTTGTATTCAAAATGCAGCTGAAAAGTGAAAGCTTTTTCCCAATAACTATAACAATAGTATTATAAGTAAATATTTCTATTAGTGCTCTATGCATTTACCCATGTTGGGATTGGGGCTTCATTATGTTAATGCCATGCAGGTTTCAAAGAAAAAGTGCCTGGCCTGAAGTCTTTGTAAACAGACAGAAGGAAAGGGATGTGGCTGCATCACCTGAATAAATAAATACACAGAAGGATGGGTCTCACTTTGTTACACATGAAGCAAGTTTGATTTTGATCCCTTGTGGCTCTATTTGGACTACGGTTTTGTGAGATTATATAGGGGTTTTAGAAGTTTTTGCATTAATTTAAGTTGTCAGGCTGTAACTCAGCCTTTAACTGCACTTTTGAGAATAAAGGTTAGATGGTGTTTTTTATCATTATTATCCTATAAATGCCCTTATGAAAGCAGACAAGAATTTATTTTGCATTCGGCAAAAGTGTAACTGCCCCAACATGAAAATGAATTTTAACAGAAAAACACATTTGTTTTCTTGTTTATACTGCACATAAGAATGGAATAGGTCTGTACAGAAATGTACTTCCTTGTGATGGGATGGAGGAATAGACTTTGATTCCTCAAAGAGAAATATTTGTTTGTCTCTTCAAGCCAGACAAGGTGAGACTTACAAATTATATTTTAGGAGTAATCCCTTAGAAGGCAAGGGAGAAATCATGTGAGAAAACTGTCATTTGAGGAAATCTTGTGCATAGTTTCAAATTTATTAAGAATAAAGACATTCTTCAGAAAAGGAATGAGCTTTGAAAGATTCAGGATGTGCAGCTCTGTGCTGAGAACAAGGAAGAGATTTGGTTCCTTCACATTGTTCTCTGGAGTGGGGAAGTGGAGCAGTGGGAGTGTGTTGGGATCAAAGGATGGTTGGTAATTTATTTTGTGTCCTTTCTACAGCTGCTTTGATATCCAGTATAAGCTGAAATGAATAATGTTCATTTCTTGAGGAAAATATGGTGCATTTGAGAACCAGTGTCCAAATGAGCAATAATCCAGTCTGGCTTCCTTTGTGTTATCCAAAGCAGCAGTGTCTTCAGCTTCAGAGATAAGGGTAGGAAGACTGCTTAATTTCAAAGGTTTTCACTTTTATCTTAGTCTGGGAAATCTGAATACTTTAATGGGTTTAGGTTTTTAATTTAATTCCAGGTTGCTCATCATTTCACCTTTCAGCTGGGCTACAGAGATAATTCAATCATATTTCCCTTGACAAGCCATCTGAATTACACTTATATTTCTCTGCAGATGTGAAAATCAGCTGCCATAATAGAGAGTGTGACAGACTTGTCTTCCCTCCCTCTTTCTCCCTTAATTTAGGGACTGTTCAGGTCTTGCTTCATAATGCAGATGTCCTCTGACACAGGCATGTGAGAGACAGCCCTTGCCTAAAATGCAATGTGGTGCTTTTTGCACAGAAACAATGTCAAAAGTTTTGGAAGTAAGGCCAGAGAGCAGTCATTAGGCAAAGAAAAGCATCAAATTTGCAAAACAAGGACGTTCTTGAGGTTTGGGGAGCATAGGCTCTATTTTTGCCCACAGTTCAAGTAACGTACTAATCTGTTTACACACTTTTTCCCTTCCATAATTCTTTTTCAAAGTCTCCTAACTTTTTTTCCAGAGCTACCCCCTTGCTCTCCACCACATAATCCGATCTTAACTTCTGATGCAAATACACGGACATGGAGGAGGATTCTCTGCTCTGATTCTTGATCCCAAACAGGTGATCGAGAAAGAAAAAAAAGGTGAAGTAGTAATTTCTTAAATGAATGTTTTTACTGTTAGACTTTACAAATTAATTTTGTACGTGAGATATCTTCTCTTGGAGGTACCAAGAGAAGAGCTCAAGCTTTTCACAGCTTTGGCTGAATGCTTGCTAAGGACAATGTCACATTTCCATGCTCAGATGAGGCCTGTCTTTTCAATGCTCATCTTCTTTTTGAGGTCACTAAGCATGAAGAAGTTTTTCATCACCCATGTGGATTTCATCACCTCTGTTTTTATGCTACCTCTGGAGGTGGAGACAGCACCAGCTGCTCAGCAGTTACACGGGGCTTTGCTGGATTTCGAATTCCTCAGGTGTGAATTGCTAGCACCACTCCACAGAGAGGTTTCTGCATTCTTTCCTTTAGGAAGCTGGCTGTACTGCCAGCCTTTTCTCCTAGTTAAGAGGCAAGGAGCCATGGAAGGCACATAAAATAGTTTTCCCTGGAGGGCCTGGCTGAAATTCCTGAGTTTATTCTCTTTAATTCTAGACCATACAAGCTTGTGTAATCTCAGAGTCTAAACCTACCCTTCACATGATGCACTGTTGTTCTGCAGGTATAATTTTCTAACATTCTCCCAAGAGATATGAGCATTAATTTTTGTCCAAAATACTCACAGCAATACTATCAGTTATTTCTAAAATTGGCATTTGTTTTTATTTGGCAGGTGTTCATACCCAGCCTTGGACATCAAACAGCCTTTTTATTCGAGGCATTACTGGTGCCTTGCTGAAGAGAGTCCATTTCAGCAAGGGAAGTAACACCTGGATATTTCTACTTCATAAAGGCAGAGTCTGGAATAAGGTGTGTATGTAGGTGAGGTAAGGTGAACCAAAAAAAAATCCTAGAACAATTAAAAAATTTTAAAAGTCTGCTACTGTGTGTGTGTTGTGTGCACATGTATGTTAACCTTTTAACGTTAGGATGAAACTTTGTAATATGCCTTAAATTATAGTGGCTTTTCAGCCAGTAAATTAGACAGACAAAGCTTATTACAAAGTGTAATTAGACATTTGAATTAATTAAATAGATGGAAGGTAACACACCAAATTAGGATATTTCTCACTTTATTTTTTGGTAAGTGACAAAGCAATCTTCCTGTAGGCTAGAAAACTGAGGGAAAGGAGGAAAATATAGAAGCACAAAATACAGATATTTATATTGCAGTGTAAAAGAGCGTTGTGAACTAAGAATATTTTGCGTCAATTTTTTTTTTCCACGAGATTTTATTAAACCTTCCTTTTCTCAGGCTTTTTTATAGCCTGAAGCTATTTGTCTTCATGGCATAACAACACTATTTGTAAGTAGAGATATAACCCATCTGCAGTATTCCTTTACAGTGTGTGGCTCTCTTGATACTGATGCACAAGTAATAACTTTTATTTAGCAGTGATGAAGCCACAGATATTCTCTGTGAGACACAGTTGAAACTCCTATTTCATAATCTTGTTTTGAACATCATTTTAATATTTAATATGACCACGTGTGACTCTGACAGATGTAAACTGTGATACATGGCATTAATTTCAGTGGGCCAGATTCATGTCTCATCCTGAAATGGCAGTGGACAGTTAAAGTCAACATGACTGGGAAAGGGACCTGAGAAAATGAAACTCCACCATCTGTCTTTGCTTCAAGTTGTGAAATTGCTTTTAGAGGAATTCAAGAGCTACAGGTCAGTATGAGATGGAGAATTTGGAGAGGCAAATGGGTTAAAAACAATTGACAAGGCATTGTAATGTGATATAATCCTTGTGGAAAACAGTAGTCTTCTGATACAAAGCAATGTAGAAGCTGCTATGATTTCCAGCACAGATCTGTCCCATTTGAACTGAATATGAATATCATCATGCCACTTGTGGCTTATTCTGTTCTTCAGCATTTTTCATTTTATTCTGACTTCTTTGTACTATTTCTTTATACTTGCCATTATATAGCTGTATTTTTTCTATAATTTATGGTCTTCTTTTAGATTTTCAGATTGTTAAAGAATTCTTGATGCAATCATCTTAATTTTTGATGTATTTCTAATCTTCCCTCCATGTTAAGATAATTTGCTGTCCTGTCTTTATCTCTTATTCTTTTTTTCCTTATCACTGCTAGATACTTGTATTTCCCTGAGCCATTTGAAGTCCATTACCCTTATTTTGTTAGTTGCAATTTAAAGGAAGAATGGAAGACTTATCATTTTTATTATCTTTTTCTCTTGAATTAACTTCTACTTTAAGAATCTTGACCACTGCCTCCTAAAGAATTAGAATTAAATCTAAAATAGCTACTTTCTGTGTAATTTCCTCCACTTCATGAAATAAAAAAGCAATCCCTAGAACATCTGAAGAATTGAATAGACAACTATGTCCCGTCTCAATGCTTTTTAAAAGAGATCCTCAGGTAGTTGTATTCTCATCTTACTAGGGAATGTATTCCCATTCCCAAGAGGTCCTGAGCTTTAGGTCTTTCCAGTTTCTGCCCCTTGGGTACCTCCAGTACCTTCTATATTGAAAGAGCCCTCTGATCAGAAAAATCTTTGGTTGTAAACCTGTTGTTACGTGCTCTCTGTCTCTCCCATTTTTCAGCTGGTGTTCGACAGCTATTTCTGTCAGGGTCTGCAGCACATGTTCTCTCAGGAGCACTGAGGGAGCTGGGGCTGTTCAGCCTGGAGAAAAGGAGGCTCATGGATGACCTTGTGACTCTCTACAGCTCCCTGGCACCAGGCTGGAGCCAGGTGGGGGTTCAGCCTCTTCTTCCAAGCAACCAGTGACAGGACAAGAGGACGAAGTCTTAAGCTGCACCAGGTTGGACATTAGGAAGAATTTCATTACATAAAAGGTGATTAGACTTTGGAATGGGCTGCCCAGGGATGTGGTGGAGTCACCATCCCTGGAAGTGTTTAAGGAAAGGCTGGACATGGCCATGGTCTGGTTGACATGGTGATGTTGGGTCATAGGTTGGACATGATGATCTCAGAGGTTTTTCCACCTGAACTGATTCTGTGTTTCTGTTTGTGGATCTGTGCTGCAGGTGTTTGATGGCTCACTTTGTGTTCTCCCTTTCTTAGAATATTTCAGTTCTCTCTCTCTCTCCTGCCCTCCTTGGCTTTGATCACACAGATTCTAAATCTATAACCTGAAAAGAGCAGGGAGAAAAGCCTGCAGACTTTTTTTCTGGCACCTTTTAAAGCTGGTCCAAAGCCTTGCTTGTGAGGAACAACTTGCCAGGCTGGTGAGAAGGTTTCCCTCAGCAGTTAGACCCAGAGAGAACTACCCTGCATGTCCTCCTGTGCAGCCAGAGCTGCTCATGGCACATCCTGAGTCTTCATGGGCATGGATATGGGCACATCCTGAGGCTGAGGGCATGGATAAGGTCAGCATCTCAACTCACAGCTTCTTCAGCCTCCTCCCTGCAGCACCACCAGTGCCCAGGTACACAAACAGGAGATGCCACACGCCTCCTTGTGCTTGTCTGTGGCAATAAACCTTGTTACGTCAGGGAAATATTGTAATTCTTAATAATTATTATTTCTACCATTATCTGAACCTATGGAAATTAATGTCTTCAGCTAATTAAATAACTGCTTGTGTGCTTGACAAAGTGTTATATTTATGCAAGAGAGTTATTTCTTCAAATTACTGAAAATAGTTGCATTGAATAAATACAATATGCCAGTTAGATTCTTGGCATATAATGTCTGTTTCAACATTAACACTGAGGGAAAATTTAATCTACTCAATTCTTTTATGACATCTAGAAGACAAGACAGGGATCAATGCATGCGTAGCCTCTCATTTTTGCCAATTTTATGCAAATCAAATGGCAAGAAATGAGCATAATTTTGTTCCATTATTCCATTATGCCTAGTACAATTATTGTTTCACTATCCTTGTTGCCGACTATTTGATACACTTGTTTTTCCATTTTTCCATACAAGCAAGTATCACTTTCCAAAGTCTAATAGGACAACCATTCAAGTATTGACTGAAAAAAGAAAGAAGTAATTTTTTTAAATACACAAAAGGAAAAAATAGGAAAATCAGGTAGGCTCCAAAAGTAGCAACCGGAAACGAAAAGGTAATTTCAGGAAAAGCAAATAATTCCACTGCAGTACTAAAAGACATATTGTAAAATTAAGTACTAAAGTATTAGAAGGTTACTAAAGTAGCCATTATTAAAAGGTTGGGGTTCTTTAAAGAGAAGAGTAAGAAATATACATGACGTTATTTTGAAGTAGAATGATTAGGACCAGGCAGCATCACTCTAAAGGAGATGAACTGTGATATTAAGATGGAAATTGTTTTAATCAAAATACTGATTACACCACTGATTTAACAGTTACCCAACATTTTACTTTCTTTCTTTTTTTTTTTTTCCTTTTCAAAAGACATGAAATTTGTCAGCCTGACAACATGGACAGAGAAGTCACACTTAAATAGCCATGGAAGAAATTGGTGTAGGACTTACAAAGCTCCTGGGTAAAGTATAATGTGTTGAGTGAGAACCAGTAAGCCACCAATAATAAATGCATTCTTCATAAGCCTTGCAAAGAAAAAATAGTGTTTAGGAGAAAATTGGGAGCAGATGCTTTATTTTTATTATTGAAATCTTTTAGTAAGGCTTTTTTTTTTTAATATCATTCAGCAAACTAGCCAGAAAAATGTGGAAACCTCTGCTAAATTCTGAAGGAAGGGTGTAAATCCCAGTAAGGTCAATGAAATTCCATTATCTTCCAATATTTTTTTCAGTATTTTGTTAAATCTATGAATAAAAAGAACAAATGCAAAAATAAAGGCAACAGTGGTATGAATCTCAAAGATCATGTCCTAATTTAGAAAAGAATGAGAGAAAATAACTCAAAGTGAATGCTTTCTCAGCTAGAAAAAGTCTAATAGCAGTGTCCCTTTGGGATCATTAAAGGGTATTGGATAAATTCAGTACACCTACTAATGATGTGTAAGAAAGGTTGAATTGTGAGATGGAGCTTTGCTGACAAGGAAAAAATGCCCTAGCTTAGTCAAGATTAACTGAGATTGCGAAAACTCCAGAAGGAATAGCAGGGAAAATAAAAGGCAGCAGAATGAATGCAGAAAAAACTCAGCAGAAGCGACATTTGCACTGGGAAATGTCAGTGCAAGACGCATCAAGGTTTCAGCATGGCATACAATTACACATCTGTTCAGTAGGAAGACTCCTAAAAACTTTGTATTTTAAAATATAAGAGGTTCACACTAAGAGTCAAGATCAATGTCAGCAGATTGGTTCTGTCATAGATGAAAATGCTGTCAGATTGTCTATTTAATTTTTAGCTTGTGTGCAGAAAGAATATAGAAAAATAGAACATGACTTTATTCCTTGGATTGGTAGATTTTTATTTGAAAGCAGAGAGTTGTTTCAAATAGTGACAATGTCATTATCAGTGCTGATAGAACCTGGTGTTGTCTGATCTCTGTCTTTCTGAAGTATCTTTCACCTTTAAATGGACCCGAGGCCAAATTGTAATTTATCCTGTTATTCTTCATCCACAGTCTACAATTTAAAAATAAGAGGGCAAAAAACATAATTACTTTTTTTTTCTTCATGAAAAAGTTCTGCAGAGGAATGAACATTCCAATAGAAGTCTGGCTCTTTCTTTGTAGGATAGATTTTACACCTCAGCTCATGCATATACATAAAAAATACAGATCTGACTCTAAATTTTTCTCCACATAAAAATGGAAAAAAAAACCAGAAAAAATGACATAAGCATTAATTCCCCCCTCTGTTGTTTTGTAGATGTTTCTGAGTTTGGTAAACTTCCTACAGCAGTTATAATCTTTATTGTATGGCAGTTTACTTCTTGGAGATGATGGTAACAAATGTGACTAATATAGCAAAATACACACATGGGTATTAAGAAATGTAAGATTTTTCTATCAAGGTTTCACTTTAGAAGTGTGCCAGTGAATTTTCTCTGAATATTATTTCTTTCTAAGTTTAGAAAAAATAAGTAGGCAAGGGAAGGTTTATATTTCTTTCTAAATATTGAAAAAATGAGCAGGCAAGGGGAGGCTTATACTTTTAATCTTATAAAATTGATACCTCCCAAGAGTTGACTTACCAGGTAAGACAATAGGAACAGAAAATTGTAACATGCATTATTCTGTTAGCACCGGAATCCAATAAGTAGGGACAAGTTTCTTTTACCTCAGGAAAGAGACTGATGGTTTCTATTATATCAGATTTTTTTTTATTGGAGTGGCTCAGGTGGCTCAGTCCTGCTCAATGAAAAATTAGCATGGGATTTATGAAAAAAAACCAACCTTTTGCTGTCCTCTCTACAAAGTGTTGGGTGCATAGTTGGAAAGCAAAGGGGAAGGCTGCACTCAGGTTCCCTGTCAGGCTCAGTAGGAATCGTGTGCACTGCTCTGATGTGTTAAGCTGGAGCAGCTCTTGAAGCTATCAAATCACTCTGCAGCCATCACCTCCTCTACAGCTGTCTACACACCAGTTTCACCAATGTGTCATAAGGCCAGGGCAGGTCTATATATCCCTGTCCAGAAGCAGTGCAGAGCTTGGACCCTTCTACTTAATGAGCCCAGTAATATCTGTCCCAAGGAGAAAGGAAAGGGCATAGGAAGCATTTGTTTCTCTTAATATCCTTGCAAAGAGGTCAAGCCCAATGGTATTCTTTTTTCTCCCTCTGCTCTTCAGCTGCTTACATTGTTCTCAACAGAACTGCAAAACCACTGCACTGGATACTGGAAATAGTCCCGAGCATCCTTTAAGTGAGGGGGATGTCTGCAGCAAGGCTGCCTTGATCTCAGCCTGTAGGAGAGGGCCAGCAGAGCAGGGAGGGAGCCCCTGTGTGTGCATGGGGGTAGGGAGGAGAGGATGGTCTCCGCTTTATTCTTGTCCTCAGAGTTTTGCAGAGCTTCTGAGCAGCTGGAGAAGTCTGTGTTTGGGGGTTGTTTTGCTTTGTCTATTCTGCTCTCTCACAACAGCAACCACAGAGAACTTTAAATATACTGTTTTACTGAATGAATGTAAATGTATCAGCATTTTTCTCCTTATGTACAGGGGCTTAAGTTTTGATAGTAATAGCCTAGAAACATTTATACTTTATACTTACTCTATTTATTTTGCTTCCCTACTACAATGGATATATTCTTGGAAGGCTTTGTTCACATAACCTTCTACATCACTAGTTTGTAATCTCATTATGTTTTTATTCAGTAACTTAAAACTTTTGACAACTTATTCAAATACTTTTAAGTTCTAAATCTACCCAAGATGGTTCAGTACATTAGTTCTTTAAAAGTGTAAATGATTTCTGTGTCAGGAACTGAAAGGATGAAAGGTGTAAAATGTTACACTTGCAAGAAAAGTGGAACTTACAGATATGCATTTAAAGATGAAAGGATTGACAGATCTGACTTCTTTCAGCCAGATTTGTTAACTTCATCTGACACCAAAAAAATCCCATCAAATCAGCACAGAAGAGAACCAATATTGGCATTTGTACATCATTCCTTTCCTAGAGTTATGAAATTTCTACTGCATTGCTGTGGTATACGGCAGCCAAAAGGTTTGCTTTCCTTCATTTTCATAGTGTCTTAGTTCTTAGCCAGGAATCAGTGGTGCAATGTTTCTTCCTTGATGCTCTAAATTTAGAAACCTTTCTAGTTGTGTTTAGATTTTTATTTATGATTGTTTATGCCGTAAAAGTATTATCATGCTATTCTCTGGACCTCGTACAACCACCCTGGTCCTTTTCTGTTGGCATATTTGGGTTGCTTTGTTTGGTTTTGGTTTTATGCTTTTGAATAGATCTCTTGCCTGGTAAAGGATTGTTGAGAGCTTAGATTTGCTGTGAATGGTAATTTAAAAAGTTTTGAATGTTAATTTCAAACATTTTCAAAAACTTGGCTGATTTCTGTAGCTCTGAAACAAAATCTTCATTCAGTCTGAGAAAAAGATGGTTTAGATGGCTTTAGAACTTTTTTGGTTGGTTTAAAGGAATTGAGAAAGTGGAGAAGGAATGTATCTCCCTGTCATGGTAAGCAAAATTATTTCTTAAAATGTTTCTGTATTAAAGAGTATTCTTTAATACTTTGTGTTTAATATTGACTTTGTGTCTTGGACTGTAATCTCCTTTTAACTGCATTTCTGGTGCCATAATAGTATTTAACAGAGGACAGTTGTTCAGCAGCCTTAATCACATGTGATATTGTACAATTAGCAGACTGTTCACAAAGGCTTCACCCTCGGCTTTTTATCATAAAATACAAAGCAGTAACACAATTTCCCTTTCCTCTCTTTGCACGAACTCACCAATTCATTACCAAACACATACAAAGAGATGTCTAATAGCTAAGGAACGTGTCTGATGCAGGACAATGAAATGGTCTATCTCAGCTCTAGGAAGACAATGTACTCCTGGACTGAGAGCAACTTGTGGACCTCCTTAAATCCTCCGGAATTAAACCGGGAAAATCACTTTTCATCTCTGTTTTCCTCACATACTTGATGGAGATATTCCCTCCATCAGGACTGTAAACTCCTTAAGGCACAGATCCTTTCTTTGTGATGTTTGTGTTTGACTTGGGCATCCTGATCTTGGTTGGACTTTCTTCTCACACAAAGCTCAAATGGATGCTGCTGGATGTTACTGTGTCTCTTACGGGAGTACTGATGGACTTTGGAAATTTAGGTGAAGGTGTAATGATGTGCTTGGGAAAACAGGTTAAACCAAAACCCAAACAAATTCCTATGGGCTTCAAGGGTAAAAACTTAAGAATCTGGGGACAGGTCGATTTGGATCTGATTCCTGACTAATGGGGTCACTTTGGATTTATCTATTTAGAGAGGGTACCAGGAGATGAAATTAAATACCCTTTCTTCATCTGCTTGGAACAGAGACATCATGTCATAAATTCCCAATTTCAGTGTTAGGAAAAATTTCTGAAGGTTTGACTGATAGTAAAACGAAAACAGGTTACAGCAGAGTTGAAAAATGCCGTGGAAGGAACACATAAACACAAAAGGACATTTTAGGCAACTTTAATACAAAGAGTACTTTTGTACTGCCCCGTTTACAAAAGCAGCAACTTTGTGACTGCTCATCAATGCTGTAAGCAGGAGGCAACGTCTTCATTTGAACCTTAAATCTGTAGGATGGAGTTGAGAGGGAAGATGTGCGTCAATGTCTTTACAAACAATTCGATGGGTGAAGGTAGGAGTGTTAACCTCTTTGGAATGGGTCTTAATGCGTCTACTAACTTCGGGCAGCAGGTTTGTTGCAGAACCCAGGCAGTTTGGCTCCTGAAGCAGACAAGGGTCAGCACAAGCCTGACTTTCTGAACTTTGGGGTAAAGTAACAGGTTCAAGGGGTATATGGGTTCGGTGGTTCGGGAAGGCTGCACCTTCCGAGCACCTCAGCCAATTGGGACAGGAAAAGGGCAACGTGCGGCCCGGAGTTTAGGATAAAAGGAGGCTGTGCCTTGCTCGAGAGGGAAAACTCCGCGGGCGTGTGTGCCCCAGTGGCCTGTCTTCCCTTATTGGAATAAAGTTGCACGACTCCTCTGTCTCCTTTATGGGCACTGGCGTTTCATAGCGTAATTTTCTGTACAGAGTAAACTTTAGGAAGGTGAGGTTCCCAAAGCAAGCTGTAACATCTCTTTTGCTACCAGCCGGGAGGAGTTCAAGGCAAACCGCCTCTGAACTTTGCGGGACCTGAGGCGAACAGAGGAACCAAGGCAGCGGAGCGCGGACCATCGAGCCTCCGCCCGCTCTGTCGGGGGTGCGGGGCCGCTCCCGGCCAGGGAGCACGGGACGGGCGGGCTCGTCTGGGGGGTCCAGGCGGCGGGGGCTGCATTCCCGGTGCCGCTGCATTCCCGGTGCCGCTGCATTCCCGGTGCTGCTACAGCTCCTCCCGACTCCCGTTCTGGAAGCGTGGGCGGGACAGGCGGCCGCGGGAGCATCGAGGGGGCGGTCACCCCGCCGGACCCCCCTCCCAGCGAGGGACGGATCCACGCGGGCCGAGGGGCGGGAGGCGGCTCCGAGCGGCGGTGACAATTAGCCTTTAAAAATGGCTGCTTAGAAGCTGTCAGCTGGGACGCGGAGGGGTGCTAACCCTCCTCTCGCTGCCTCCCGCCTTCCTTCCCCGCAGGGCTAATAACGGAGCGAGGATAAGAGCTCTCCAGTCCTTTCCCCGCCCCGCCGGAGCGCGATGCCGTAGCGGCTCCGGGCCCGGCCGCCCTCACTTCCCAGCTGGCTGCCTGGCGAGAGCGCGGCGGCCCCCGCCTCCCGCGCTCCTCCTCGCCGCTGCTGCGTGTGTGCCGCGGGCACCGGGATACAAAGGAGAAGGGGGAGCCGCGGGATACATGGTCCAGGGCAGCGTGTGGGGGCATATCTGGCGAGGAGAAAACACAAGGTCAAGCGGCAGCTCTCCTCCTCCATGGAAGAAGACGGGAGCGATGAGCCCTGAGGAGGACGACGAGGAGAAGGGGCGGATGGCTGAGGGCTGCCGCTGCCGGGCTTCCTCTCGGGAGTGACGGGGAGCGGAGGGCTGAAGGGGCCGGAGGAGGCAGCGCTGGGGTCGGGAGGGAGGAGAGGAAGGCGAGGAGGAAGCAGAGGGTTTGAATCTCCCTGGCTGGATTATCTGCCCTCAGGGGAGGCTGCCATCGCCGGCCGCGCCTCGGCCCGCGGCCCCCGCGGCCAAGATGGACCTGGGCAGCGCCGGCCGGAGAGCGGGAGCTGCCCCCGCGGGCCCGGGCGCCTGGAGACCTTTCCCGTCCGCCTGCTGCTGCTGCTTCGCCTCGCTCCTGGATGTGAACAGCTGGCTGCTCTTCTACGGCTTCCTCTACCTGGCCCTCTATGCCCAGGTGTCCCAGTCCAAGTCCTGCGACAAAATCTCCTGCTTCTCGGGTCATTGTGTCAACTCCACCTGCGTCTGCGACCAGGGCTGGGTGGGAGACCAGTGCCAACACTGCCAGGGCAGGTTCAAGTAAGTCTCTGCATATTGCGATTTTCTTCTTCTCATCCCTACGTCCTTTTCCTGACACTTTTACTTGCCTTGTTTTTGTTTGTTTGTCTATTGGTTGTTTGTTTTGTTTTCTTGTGTCTGCTATGATTTTGTTCATGTGTGGTGGAAGAAGTAGCAGAAGTTATTGATGACATAGGCTTCTCCAACTCTTAAGAGCACAGGACACAGCTCCGGCTGACTTATCGCTGAAAATAGGCTGCTCCACTTCATGGGAACTGAGAGACGGGGAGAAATCGGCCTAAAGCTGTGTCGCTGCTGTCCCTTCTGGAAGTGTCATGGAAATGACGTGCACTACATGGGGCTGCCCAGGGAGCAAAAATTAGTAATGGATTTTAATGAGTTTTTCCTTCTGAAGAGTGAAAGGTTGAGCTCCTTCCAGTCTTGGGCATTAGTCAGTTTCATTCAGGACAACACAAGTGTAACTGAGTGAACTGTACATCCCTGATGCCAAGGTTTGCAGGAGAGTGGGAAATAGCAAACAGTAACATTTTTGCAAAAGAACGAGTACTCAGTCAAGAGTTAACTACTTTCTCATTCTTAAAAGTCACTGTGATACCGAGTCATTGATCAGTGAGACGGAAGCACACCCTGACACTTGCTTTGCTATATGGAGTGAAAAAGAAGGCTTAATTTATAAGGCTGTCACTTTCCTCCCGCCCCCTTTGGTATCAGTGTAAAGGCTGGCTGTGAAGAATACTGTTTGCTGTTATTTCGCTATATAATCTTGGACAGGACATCTCATTTCATTCCCTGTAAAACACCCCTTATAAGCAGGAACTCCATTTATTAGGTATGTTGACATATATAGCTGGAAAGTGTTCTAATATCTAGCTAATAGCAATACATTGGTGAGATTGTCTTAGTTCTTTCTGTCTTTGGGAAACTACTTTTTATAGGTTAAATACCAATAACTGTTTTAAAAATGTGTTTAAATAAAGTTTTTCTCTCTGGAGTGTTGAAATTCTATATAATTTATATCTCTTTTAAACGTTTAATACAAGGTCACTCATTCCTAAATGAACAAAAAGCAAATCCAGTGACTTGTTAGCCTGGGAAGTTAAGGAGTAGTTGAAGTCAGACGTGTTGGCTGAAGTGATGTACACAGTGCAGAGAAAGAGCCAATTCACTGATATTTGGTGGATATTGCAGTAGTAGGATTATAACCTAGCTATAAAGCAGCAAATACAAGGCAAATATAATATATATTTTTTTTTTTTTGCTTATGAACTTGATAATAAGGTTTTAAAGTTGGCCATTTGTTGCCTGTGTGTATTGGATGTTAGGGGTTTGTCCTGCTGTGGAACAACGGGCTAGTTTCAGACAGCGACGAGAGGAGGCCCAGGTGAATCTTCTTTGTGTACGTGGATCTGCAGAGCTATTATTTCCTGGCTATAAAGAGATTACTTGTATCCTTTGTCTTGGTGCCACTCATAAGAGACCCTAATAGTGCCAGGACCAAAGCAAATAGTAATTTCTTCAATTTCAAAGCTTGTTGTGAAGGAGTATATTCTCTGAGTTGTTACTGGGCCGTAATCCTGTCCTTACAGGTATTATCTTGCTTATCTTGTAAAACATCTAGGTTTCTTTACCTTGGTTGTGTTTGTCAAGTGAGGAAGCACGGTGGTTACATTTTCCCTTCTGGTAGAAAGTTAATAATCCATCTCCACCTAGAGGAAGTTCTGTCTGAATGTTGGAAGGGCTCCTCTTCTGAGCTGAGCTAACAGTGTTTAATTGAAATGCTGTTAGCCGTTTTGGTGAAATCGGAACAGGTTTCTCATTAACTCCTCTGTTTTTTCAGGCTTAGCTTTAGAAATGACAATGACACTTGCATTATGATTTTTCTAATGGGAGTAAGCTGCTGGAGACCTAGTTTTTGCTGAGGACACTTTTCATAGCAGTGTCTTTGACAGCTCGTCTTTAATCTTTATTCTTGGAAGCAAAGTATACTCTGCACTGAAAATAAGCATTCTGAGATTTAAAGCTTTTCAAGCCCTCTGAGTTGGGGATGGAGTGAAATACGTTAAACTTGTCTTACACTGCTGCAAGCAGCAGCTCGGATCGGATGTATTTTGAATCCTGAAAATTCGGATGGGTGCTGAATGGGTGATGAGCTCCGTGTATTGCCACCTGGAGAGTTGGAAAAAGGATGTTACTCTGCCTGATGGCCGGGTGATTGGAGACTTTCCCGATCTGTGTGACAACTGATGGTTTGCCTTATTGTCGCGGGATATTTGCATTTTGTTTCCATTTGGCTGCGAAGTATCCCTTGTGCTTTCAGTGGTCTAAGTTCTGTCTGTTGTACATCACTTCTTGCCTCTGTCATTAAGGATTGTCGTGAAGATCGTTTCAGAATGGGAAAATTGAAAAGTGTGTCCGGCTGGTAGAGCTGCATTAACAGCCGGTTTGGAGGTTGTAGATACGATCTGTAGAAATGTTAATAGAACCTTGGGTATTACTCTAAACATTTACAGGGTTTCCAAGTCGCAGCTGTTTGAAGTGCCTGCGTGTGTCCCGGTTAGCCAAGATTTAAATTGAACTTCTAATGACCTAAATTGGACACGTATAAAAACTGTCACTACAGTATTTGAAAAAAACCAGATTTTCAAGGGTAGGCTTAAAACACTTGAAAATAAAGGTTTTTTTTTGGTTTTTTTTTTCATGTAAGTGAGGTATGGTTATTTTTGCTCTCTGGGAATGAGTGACTTGCATTAGCAAGTACCAGGAACATTGTGGTAAGGGGAGAAATACCCGGCCTGAGGGTGTCTTGGGACCATTAAGTCTTTGGTGAGAGATGTGTAGTATTTTTGGCTTTGTTTTATTTCACTTCGAAACTAAGAAACAGTAACATAACAGAGAGCCATCAAAAATAATTGATCAATCTTCATAAGCAGGTGTCAAAATTAATTGACAATACTATGGTAACCTTGCCTTTTCTCTGTAGGAGAACCACTGAGTAAGTGAACTGCTTTGCAAATATTGCTCTGCACTGGATGAAAGAAAGGTGAGGGGGAGGGAAATAGGCAATGAGACTGTCTAGCACCATTTTGCCATTTTGTTTCTTTTACTTACCAAGTTTTGAATTTACTCTTGCTATTGTGAAGCCTGTAGTAAATCGTATAAAAATGCAGATGTTGCTATTCTTACTGCAGTGCATTCACAATCATGTCAGTCACTTCTCAGAAAGATTTAGGCCTCATGTCTGCTTGGTGGTAAGTTATTTTACTCTCTGTCCAGATTGGATATCTGAATGCAGCTCTGACTTTGACTTACTTTGATCTTTCAACCTTTTTTTCCCCTTCCATCTCTTCAACTCTACTCTGAAATAATGCAAACCCTTTTTTTAAACCAAAATAGAAAAGGGAAATTTAGTTACAAAAAGAGAGGGGAAGGGAATTTTGCCAGGTGAAAGAGAGGAAAGCCAGGGTGAGCAGGTTCTGTTTTTATAGCAGGGAGTTTATACTGTTTATAACCAGCACAGTTCCCAAGATATAAACTAAATCACAAGCATTAAAGGATGGTGCATGGCTCTGTTTTGCTAGGGTGATTTATTAAAGAAGTGATGCTTTTAATGCTATCTGCCATTCTTTCTTCCCCTCTTCTGCGCCTTTGAATTTGTTGGTCAGTTGCACTTTCCATGATGACACGAGTTTGGGCAGAGGGAGAGGGAAGGGCTGCCTAAATCAGTTATGTTAAGAGACTCCAGGGAATTCAGGGACACAAACATTATGAATGGCCCAACTGCAGTGAAAACTGCTGTCACAACTTCTATGTAGTTAGATGTCAAAGTCAATAGTCTTGAGATGCAGCAGTGCAGGAAAACAGGTTTCATTAGTTTTGCTACTCATAGAATGATTTCTTAGAAGAAAGAAAAAAAATTCTTCCAGGTTGGAGCAAAAAGTTTCTCTTTTTCCAAAAAGTGCTCTGCTTGTGGAAGAGCATTTGAGGGAACTTTGTGCATGGAATTTATCTTCCTCTGAAGCTTTTGGGTACCTGAATGACTAGAAATACCCACTGTAATATGCTGCCTTTGAAAAATTAGATTGTGTCTTCAGATGTTTATGGTTATTTATTTGATAGCCATGGGTGTGATGTGTAATGAAGCAGAACAGGAGCAGACAGGTGAGCACCTCTGAGGACCTACACTTCAGTAATCTGCTTTACCTAGTCCTAGATATGTACTTGTTATGGCGTGAGTAAGAGAAAGTGCATCTGTTTGATTATTAAACCTTGCCTCCAGATGTTTTTATTGTACATCTAAATTACCTCCTGCATGCTTTCCTTAACTTCTACAGGTACTATAAAAGATTCTGCATTCTTCAAGGACGAAACAATTTCCAAGTACAAGTACATCACAACTGAATGTTTGCAGGGTATCAAATTTTGTTATTTCAGGCAAAATCTTTATTTCTATCTAAAACCCTGAATTCTGCTGTCTGCAGAATGACTCATGCAAGGAAAGTGTCCTTAAATTGCAGATTGTAAATGAATGATAATGTTGTGTAAGAAGAGATCTTAAGAAGTTTGCTTTAGCTGCAGCCAGTTGAAGTTCAGACTGCTGTGAAAGGGGCTGACTTTACCCTTCACGCCTCTCTTTGATTACATCTTGCTGGCTCTTATGTAAGCATTAATATTCCTGCTGAGAGTTGAAAAGTGTCAACAGGAACAGATCTCCCCACCTCCTAGCCAGTTTTTTTTTTAAAACTAGCTCAATTTCCTCAAGTTACTTCACTTGCATAAGGCTCCTGCTGATTTGAAGGAGTTGGCAGCATCAGCAGGTGTAGATAGGGGAAAAGAATTGTTACTTATGGAATTGGTCCAGACTTAGTTTTCCAGAACTTTAATGTAAAACAACATCACCATTAAAGTGCAACTTCTGTATTACAGGATAAAATCCCTGAGTCATGCTATAAGTAGCAAAACTGTCTTTGTCATCTGAGTGGCCTACATCTGATCCAAGAAATAATTACTCTTATTGACATCAGTGCAATTGAGTGTGAGATTTTGCACCTGCAAATTGCCTTTTTACAACTCAACATGTGAATGTTAATAAAATTAAACATTTGGAAAAGCATCGGTGATTATGATTTTAGTCTTATCAAATGTGGTCTTTAAGTTATTTTAGTTATGGTGCTCTGAAAAACTATTTTAATGTCATTCTCTCTGTATTAAAATTTTAAAATACAATTATAGCTTATATTATAAAGGTATTTTGAATTTCTAAAGAACATTTTTTTTTGTAAATCTTGTTTTGAATGTGGAGTTGAGCTCATGCTTTAGAAAGCATCTGTACATGTCTGAAAACACTTCCACTGACTCAAAGCCCCTTATGGACTTTCAAACTCCTTTCATTGCTTAGTTGTCCTCACTGTGTTCTATAACCAGGAAAACAAATGCAGGAATTGCTAATACACAAACCTTATTTTTTGGTCTCTTTTAGTTACCCTGTTTTTAAATGTTTTGAGTCAGGCCTTCATTGTAAAACTGTTAGTAGGTGAGGTCTCTGTTTTCTGTGTAGGTGGAGATATGGTCACCTTTTCCTCATTGAAAATGGAAATTTGCTTGAGTTGTCTCAACATAAAACAAACTTTTCACTCCTTGACTACTCTTTTGGTTTCCAGCCTCCCCTATTTTATCAGTGTTTGTGAGCTATGAGTGCCAGAACTAGATGCTTTTGGTAATGGTCCTGCTGGTGGGATGTAGATGCGGAGTAGCTCCTCCCCTGCTGCCTGGGGTCCTGCTGTGCAGTTGCAGCCTGTGCTTCTCAGCTCAGCACTCTGCTGGCAGCTCAGACCATGATTTTCTACCTCCAAATCCTCTTGGAGTTGCTGCATCCTTAGTACTGAGGCCCTGCTTTTTTCAAACCAGTCTGTGAACTGAACACATGCTCCCCTGGTTGGAGTGATGGGTAATTGTGGGGCTGCAAACACATATGGGTTTGGGATGGAGCTATGCCCTTTTCAAAACACCCCTCTTCCCCCAAAGCAGTAGATAACTAACAATGTTCAGTGTTCCTTTCTCTGTGTAAATCTGAGACTCTCCATAGGAGTGAATCTGAATGCAGGTTTGGCAAGGGGCTGGTGGGTCCTGGAGCCTGGTTTGTTTGCAGGGCTGGTGGGTGCTGGAGCCTGGTTTGTTTGCAGGGCTGGTGGGTGCTGGAGCCTGGTTTGTTTGCAGGGCTGGTGGGTCCTGGAGCCTGGTTTGTTTGCAGGTTAAGCAGTTTGTTACTTAGGCAAAGAAGTGTGGGAACAGATGGTTGATGACCCTGCCAACCCTTCAGACAGCATCAAAGGCTGGTTGCCATTGCTATGGGTGTGTAAAAAGCTCAGTTATATCAATGCATGCTTGAGTCTATCCATAAATGATACATAAATAGCTGTACAGGTTATAGCATTTAATACTTAGTATGTTTTAAATTTAATTTGGCAAATAAATAGTCTCACACCGTGGTTCTCTTAACTCCTTTAATCAAGGGGAAGGCATGATTCTCATATTTTGGAAGGCATTACCATAGTTCATGTCAGCTTTTTAAAATGAGTATGAGTAGTTTTTGAGAACTCAGTCTATCACACTGCACTAGAAATTGATTTAATTGTATCACAATGTAGGCAGAAAAGGTAGGAGGTAAATATGAGATATTACAGGAATACCCTCGGGATATGCCTACACATCCTAACAAATGCTGGTGAAAAAAGACCTTTTTTGAAACATAGACAATGAAAATGCATTGGAAAACTCCTGCAGTACTGAAGAATAATTATCTGTCAGCGTCTATGAAATTTGTTATTAGCTGTATAGTCTGGGGTTGGAAAACAATCTACAAAGTTCATGTAAGGAGAAATGATGAGGATGATACCTGAAAACGTGAGCACTCTGGTGAATTGCAGCTGCTAACTGTAATAAAAGAAAACCAGTAAACTATAAGCAAAGTAGATGTTTTAATGTGAGATGAGTGAGCAGTGGGAATTTTCAAACCAGTTTTATAGGTTGTCCTCTAAATCTTAAAAACCTAATGAGTGGACAAAGTGTTGCATTGATTTCAGAGCTCCATGAGGACCAAGACCTTATTGAGAAATGATGGAACTAAGCTGAACACAGTTTGTTACTTAGTATTCATTCCCCAGGTGCAAGACCTGCCTTTGACTTTGAAGTTTGCTCCAGAGAGAAAAACCACAATTTTTTAGACCTCTAAAAAATAATTTAGCCACCAGCTATAGATTATTCCAGGGTAAACATCTTAAACTCTGTTAATGCAACAGCATTTAAATAAAATTAATTCCACAACACAATCTCTTCCAAAATTTAAAGCTTATGTTACTCATCTGTTTGAATAAGTTTTTTTTATTTCTTAGCTAAGGATGAAAATGGGCTGCTGCCATCTCTGATGGCAAAATATCTACTCTGTTCATGCTAGTGGTATTTAAAAACAAGGTAACTGTAGAATATTTCCAAGTTTTAAGCAGCACATATCTGATAACCTTGAATTGGGCAGGGAGTTTTGAATCCAGGGTATTCTAGGATTACTTGGCAACAGAACAAGTACTGAATTACTTAAAGATTGGATGCAGACACATAAAATGATCACACTCAATGTCTACATTTTCTTATGGATTTCTTCCATAATTTTTGTGCTTCAGTGCTTCATCTGTAAAAGGGAAATAACACTTCCTGTAAGTTTAAAGACTTGAGGTGATCCATGAGGCACAGCTAATGAACTTGATAAAATTTTGGAGATTACATTTGGTCCTAGAATGTGATAAATAGTAAGGCGTGAAGTACTAGTTGTCCAAACTATGCTATGTTTCTCAAACAGATGAGTAAAATCATTTCCTCATTAGGTCAGATGAAGCAAAACCTTGCAGCCTGTGTTATTGCAGAATAATATTCTCATATTATAGACTCACCGAAAAAAATTGTACATTGGCTGCCACTGATAAATCAGATTTGGTTTCAGAAGTAAGACCCCCAAAGATCTAACCCCCAACCCTGGATTAAATATTACAAACAAAATATTGCATAAATGCTGCAGTACTTAATGGGTATTTTGAAGAGTTACTGCTTTACTTGTAGGAAAAGTGTTCTTATCAGTCATTGCATTCCTATGCCAGTATCAAAGAATCACACATTCCTAATTTGTAGGTTGATGGCATTGATGTTATCACAGAATTGTGAATGTGAATTCTGTCTTTAAATGTAGATTTTTATTATGGACATGAACTTCTATGCGTAGATTTTTGTTTGTTCCCATGTGTTTGAGTTTTCAGCCACTTGTCTGTTATCTTGGAGGTTGATAACTTGCCTTCTGTGAAAAAATGGTTCATGTTGAATATGTCATGTAAATACTGGGATGCAGGAGGTGGGACTGTAGAACAAACAGCAGTGTCACGAAAGGACCAGATTTTAGAAGTGTCTGTTACCAGATGTGGCAGTGTAACATGAGCAACAGTGGTTTTGGTCAAAAGCCTGGGAGGAGAGCTGGGGTTGGTAATGTCTTTAAATATTCTGGTGAGCTTTGCAGAAACTTTGTGCAAGGTGTAAGCAAAAACCACAAGGCACTGTGGAACAAGAAGACAAATGGGCTTCATTGACTGCCACCCACAATCCTAGGACAAAGATAAATTAGTCAGAAAAATATCTTTGTAGTCATGCTGCAGTTTAAAATACTTTCCTTCTTGTAATGGATAGAAGTGACTAAAATATGCTGAGCTTAATTTTCCTGATAATTTCAGCTTTCAAAACTCAAGAAGACTTGGATACATTCTGACTTCTGTAAAGGAATATTTTGATAATTTCAGCTTTATTAGTAAAACTGAAATGCTGATTAATCCAACTGTAGGATAATTTACACCCTTAATTGTTCTTTTCTTTTTTTTTTTTTTTTAATCTATAGAGTAAGAGTATGTGTATGTAAAGGTATGTATTTCTCACAAGGCAATCCCAAACACACACAGCTCACAGTCACATTTGTGTGTGCAAGCCCAGTTGATGATGCTTTGGAGGACTCTTGTTAATCAAATGTTGATGTGCTACATTCATGGCGTCCCAAAGCAGGCTTGGGGAGAGGGAAATGAACTGTGAAGGTTTCATGGGACGCATCCCAGAGCTGCTGTAATGAAGCTGAGTGCATTTGTGCATCTCTCATTATCAGCAGATCTGTTTTGTTTGTGTCGAGTCTTCTCCCATAGGTAACTGAAACCAAAACGTTGGACAGGAGCTGGAAGGTAATCCTGAAAAATGAAAAATACTGAACAAACAAATGACCGCTTTTGAAAACATATGGTTTTGCACTTGTGTGCACAGCTGTACTATCATATTAAGACAATTTTATTAGAAAATATTTTGGCAGGTGTTTTCTGAAAGCTAATGCTGATATAAGTATTAAAATCAGAATATGTGTATTTAAAATCCACACCCTGTTCCCCCTCGCCACCCTGGTGGTTTTAGTAGTGTAGCACTTTGTAGGAGCAAGCATCTGTTTTAAACTCAAAATGGCACATTTTATCTAGAATTTTTAACTTCTAAAATGCTTGTACTATTTTAGCTTTCACAGGGTTAAAAATCCCAATCTGTATTCAAGGAAGGACTTACCCATCTGTATCATACTCTACCTGGATATCTTATTTAAGCACTGGGTAGCTACTTGTCACAATGGCCTTGGGGAACAGACACTTATTTTTTGAGCTGTTTTACATGTAGGAAACCTGAAGTTGTGTGCTTGTCTAAGGTAAAATAGCAAATAAGTGGCTGCATTGAAATGGAAGCTTGGGAATAAATAAAATTTACTGTAAGTCTATATCAGTTCTCATTTTGGGAAGGCTGAACTGTCTTCAATTTCTATGGTTTCTTTTCCCTGCAAATATACAATATAGTTTGAAGTTCTTTGTTTTCTCAGAGACTTCTACTGTGCAGCATAATTGAATACAAGAGAGAATGTAAAGTTTATTATTCATATATATATAATTATAATATATATATGTTATCCATAACTGAGGAGTTTTGTGATGGTATTTTACACTGACTGTTGCAAACACATACTGTGTGTCATTCAGTAAGTATATGGGGGGCCTCTGTTAATGGAGGTATAAATGCCAGTGTAGGTTGGAGGTTGATGGATACTTAGAGAATTGATCTTGAAAAGATGGACCCAGGACATGAAAGGTGGAATGAATTTGTAGCTGATCTCTGGTTTGTCTTTTTTTAAAGAGGCAGGGAACAAGCAAGCCACAGCTTAATATATTAACTTGACAAAAAGTAAATGTTGCTGGATTATTTTATTTTCAATTTTATATGCATCTGTCTTGGGATGCAATATGTAACCAAAAATGTGTATTTTATTTTCATCTGGTGAAACTAGTTTGGGAGATGTAATCTGTGAATGGGCCATTAAGGCTCACCCATGACTGATAAAATGAAATCATCCCATTGTGGGATGCTCCACCCATTGGGAGGAGCCAGGCATTTCTGCCTGAATAAAACCTAGAACATCAGAAGACCAGGGCAGCTGGTTTTTCTGCTGGACTCCCAGAGGAAGACTGGACCTATCTACAGGATCATCTCTCTACTCCAACGGAGCCACACCTGTCACTCCAGGAGTACTTATTTTAGGCTGCTTCTAACACCCTGACAAACAAGGTGTCAGGTTGTATTCTCACTGTGTTAGCGTTTCTAGGATTATTTTGTTGTTGTTGTTTGCTTGTTTTTTTTTCCTTGTACTACTACCTTTGTATTTTGTAATATTCCTAGTAAAGAACTGATATTCCTATTTCTTTGCCTGAATGCCCCTTAATTTCAAAATTATGATAATTTGGAGGGAAAGGGTTCACGTTCTTGATTTCCAAGGGAGGCTCTAGATTCCCCTGGCAGATACCTGTCTTTCAAACCAAGACAGCATCCTAGAAGTGTTCTTACTGTATTTGAGCTTTGCAGGCATTCAGAAATCTGGTCTCCAACATAAAACTCTGAAGTGACAGACAGCTGAATGTATGCAGAATATTCCTTTAAAGTTAGATTTGAGTTTTCCAATTTAGATTGGCTGCATTTCTAAGTAGCAGTTGGACTGAAAAGCAGAGCCAGTGCATGTTAGTGTCTCTTAGAATGATGAAAGCTTGCAATGTTACATTGAAATGGAATTTGAGAACATCTTCCTCTGCATTTTTCCTTTGAGTTGCCATGAGAGTTTTGAAGTCATGCTCAATAAAGATCTTAAAAAGCCCTACCTGTTATTAATAAAACCTCCTGTGGTTGATCAGTTCTTTTTCATGCATCACCTGTAGCTCTTCAGTCACTATTTTTTAATCATCCCGAGAAGTCTGTCCTTTTATTTCCATCTGCTAATGGAAACCAAAACAGATGAGGGACACACTTAATTTTAGTCCTCACTTTTAAGTACAGCAATTGAGCTTTAGTCTGGTTTTCTGTGATGATCCAGGAGAGCACTGTGCAGATATTCTAGTTTGTGTTGTACCTTTGCAATTAGCAACTTTCCTTATTGTCTTTATGTAATTCACTGGGTGTGGATATAAATTATTGTACTTAAAGGCTGGGAGAATGACAAAAATAAATATGCTAATTTTGGTGAGTATGAGCATAGTCACACATGATTTTCAGTGGGAGAAATATTCTTTTTTGTTCTAATAATTATGCCATTGCAGGCCTAGACTGTTGGGGAAGGTGATATAGGGAAAGTTTCCCTATATCACCTTCCCCAACACTAGACTTCAGTGTATAATATATCTTATTCTGGGGCTATTTGAAGGCATACTTTTAAAAATAAAACTACATTATTTGATGAAGGAAATTATCAGGCATCCTGTGTTTAGAAATCTACAGTTTTTTAAGTAGCAGCAACTTTTGGGGTTTTCATCTCTGTTAAGACCTTTTTTCCTTTTTTGTTTGTTTTTAACAGACCAGAAGTACTGAAGAGACTGGCTGAGTTGGTGTCACACTATAAGATAGGATATTATGCAAACTCAGGAATTACATGTATTCTGGTCATGTAGTTTAAATTATAGGATGCCTTTATTTTGTGTGTTTCTGCTTTTAGGTATTACTTTGATCACTCTTGTTGAATTCACTGTTCTTTGCCCATTACATTCTTCTTGGTAAGATGTGCTTGCTTTATAGTTAAGGTTCTAGTCTAAAAGATCTAGTAATTTCTTCCAGTGGAAAGTGGAAAATGCTGTGAAAAATCTCTATGGAAATGCTTGGGAGCCTGCAAACCGTGACTCTGAAGGGAGTTATGACCTGAGGTTTAGCAGGTTTGTGTGTGTGGCTGCTGCAGTGCAGGAAAAGCTGCATTTTCTGGTCAACACACAAGGCATGACATGGTTCTTTTTGTGCACGTGCTCAACAGCATAAGATGGTGATGCAGTTCAGGGCATCTCTGTACTTGATTTCAGTGCTCACTTGGGTTACAGGCTGCATAAATCTGACCTGCTTCTTGCTATGGACCCTAAAGATCATCTTGTTCAACCCCCCTGTCATGGGGAGAGATACTTCCCACTAGACCAGGTTACTCAGAGCTCCATCCAGCCTGGTCTTTCACACAGGGGTGGGGAGTCCACAACTTCTCTTGGCAACAATTGTCTGTGCTTAAGACTATCAGAAGGATTTTTGTTTTCCCTAATGTTGAATTGTACTCAGTCTTGATTTGCCTGTGTAGTTCTTCAGGGGTTTGTGTGCACATGTGATTTTTGACTCTTAAATTATTCACTGGAGGAGCAAAGAGAAAATGGCGTAGCTGTATATTTGTGCATGATGTCTGCAGATCAGAAATACTGTGTATTTGCTCCTCTAATTAATCATGTTGAGGTTTTGGGGGGGGGAGGGGAATAGACTTCTTCAGAAAGTAATTTTCAGGAGCTGTGTGGATAATGAGCTCGGTTCAGAGGTTCCACGTACTTGCTAAAGTATTTGCTTGAGGCAGGATTTGAAAGAAACACTCTCTAAGGAGGTCACTATGAAAAATGAGGAGTGTTGTGGAAACAGGTGAAATTTGAGGATGTCCACAAAATAAGATTTGAGACTTGTAATTGGTACAGCATGGGAAACATCTCTTGATTTTTTAGAGAGGTTAAATTTATGAAGCCATACACAAGCATGGACTTAGCAGTAGTTGTAGGATAAAAAAATATTATAAATATTTTATTCGTTACTTAATTATTAATAAGATAGTTAATAATATTCTATGAAGAAGTAAAATGACATTAA
>WAAE01020746.1:0-11170 GCA_013400495.1 Nicator chloris
ACAGGATCGTCACAGCCTCCTCTGTTGAGTGGTGCAGTCATTCCCAGACGGGTCCCCTCCCTGCCTTGCTTTTCTAATAAAGAGCTGCATCTCTGAATAAAGGCCTCGGCCCTGTTCATTACAGCCCAGGTACAAAGTGTCACAGTCCTCTGCCTGGCCATTCACACAGCCATGTAAACTAGTGTGAGAGTAGCATATGGGACTGTGCTTTTCTACCTCATTTGCTCCAGAACAAAGAAATGTAGAGCAAAACAACAGCAATGGCTTTGACTGTCCCTTCATCAGCTTGCAGAGTGGAAGTATCCCTAAACCAAGGCTACCTTGGGTGTTCTCATGTGTGTGAACAGAGACAGAAGCTGTGTATGTGGTGCTCTTAACAACAGTATATTGTGTCTGTGTCTAGATCCTCCAAACACCAGACAACTATCATGAAGCAGATGTAAATTTTGATGCTAAAAGTCTACCATTCAAAATCTGTGTCTTTTAGTAGCTTGAAAATTAAGAGACTTCTTTTTTAAAAGTATGATCAACAATGTGCGTTACCTGAATCAGTCTCCAAGATCTTGTCACTAGCCAGACTAATAATCCAATACTCTTTCAACAGTCTTCACAATAATGGGCATATTTTCAGCTTTCTCAGGTCGGGCAACTTATCAAAGAGAACTATGTGGCTCCATGCAGAGCTGCAAGTGATTCTTAGCAGCTTACCCTACAGTACCTCATGCAGGGACTTGTGCTACATTCCCGTGGATTATGGACTTCATCAGAATCTTTGAAATGAAGTAGCTATCCAATATATACAGGGATCTCACAGGCAGCTAAAACTTTATTGGCACTGGGGAAGTGCACACATTTATTTATTAAATAAGAAAATATCTTATACACATGCGCAGAGACACACGAACACACACATGCCAGCAGAGTACATGGGGATAAGGAAATCTGTGACATTATCACCCGAGGTAGAAGAGATGAGGGAAAGAGACTTCCGTGCACTGCACTTATTTTACCCCTGTTTTTCATTACGTGGATAACCTTAGAAATGTTCTTGTTAGCATTTAGAAAAAGGGGAAGATCTAGCCTCCTGCAGGGGAGCTATTATTGCTAGACTGTACTATCATTATCTTACTTATGGGGGGGGCATATTGTTTATGCAGTCTATTTATCAGTGTAGGAATATATCTAGCAATATAGCAATATCTCTGCAGTAATGGCACACAAGAATAAAAGAGTTTTCATGAACACAGAGTTGCTGCCTGTAGCATGTACATCTGAGATACTAAAGGATTATTTACCTATCATTAAGATATGGATTTTTTTATCTAGTCCAGTTTTTCTTGCAGCAGAAATCATATTAAACTCTCTAGCTATTATATCTAACATCCATTGGGCACCTTTTCATTCTGGGTAACCTAATATAAATGAAGAAAATAAATCCACAGCAATTTGTTGAGATGCCTTTTTCCCCCTGCCCCCTCCTCCTTTTCCTGAATTAAATTCACATAATAAAATCCAAGGGTTGCATTTCACTCGCATCCGGTTCAATTAATGTGCATGACTTTGTATGAAATTTTTAATGGAAGAAAAAAACTAAAACACAATATTTTTAAACCATTGTGTAGAGTAAAAATGCTGCATACAACACCATGTGCTTATATGTCACACAACAGTCAGATGGGCTTTAAAATTCAGTGTGAGCCTTCCCAGTGCTCCGTTTCTTTCATATTTTCATATTACTGGATGTCTTTTAAGAGATTTTAGTGATTTTAATTTAATTAAATATTTTTCTATAATGTTGCTTTAGGAAGTGTTTGCTGGTCTGAAACAATCAAGGCTAATAATAACAAAACCATTAATAATGGTAGACATATAACAGCTGAAAACCACGGTCAGTCAAGAGACTCTAACGCAGTATTTGTTTTTTTTTTCTCTTGGATAATGGATTTCTGATGAATGGTAAATCTATTTTTTTTAAGATTGCTTTTTGTTTAAAATTTCCCTTTCTGGTGAAAGAGAAAGGGTAGTTTGCATACTGATAGAAGAATTTCATAGGAAAATTGTAAACAATGAAAAAATTGATTTAGTAATATTGTTCACTAGGGAGAAAAATATTTTCAGAGACTAACATATGAGGAGTAGGTGTAAAATTTGACTTCATTAATCCATTAACTCTATGTGCAAATCAGCTCATTTAAATTGCCTTTTTGGTAGCCCAGTTTAAAGTATCCCTATCCAAGGTGGGTGGGTCAAAAAGGCAATAATACAGAGACACCAGGTTATATATCATGTTCTAGCTCCCTTCTGAAACTTCTGGTGTTTGGCATCTCAGGGCAGCATTGGCAGAGCAGGGGGAGAATGAAATTATTCCCATCTTGCTTCACGCAAGACTTTTGCAGCTAGAAAATAATCTAAATTCTCTCTTCTTGTGTCTCACCTTAGGTTGGCTAAAAAATTGTCCCGTGCCATATAAAGAAATCATTGACTATTCATTATGCCACTGGAGGAAGAAGATGTTGCAATTATAATCAGAGTTAGAGTCAGAGGCATCTGTTCCTTCACTTGAATAACATGGAAGTAGGTATTTTGTTTGGTCCATGAATTAATCTGCAAAGTCATGAGTTTTTCCAGCTAGGTATCTCACATGCTGACCTCAACCCACCTGAAATAATTCAGAGAGATATAACTTTGCATGTTCTTTTGGCTGTGTCCTGTTGAGTGGTTCTCTGTTTAATTCAGTCATATAAGAATTTCAGCCCAGGTCTTTCCCAGACTGCCTTTTCAAATCCTCTTGGAGGAATAGTGGCAATAACCAGGGAGTTACAGCAAAGGTGCATGGACCAAGCACCTCCAGAGAGACAGCGAATCAGCTCCGCACGAGTCACAAGAGAAAAAGGGGACCAGAAAACACAGGGTCAAAACTCAGTAGGACCCAGGGGATCAAAGGAGTTTTTTTCCTTCAATTACTGGAGGGATCTATTTGTTCTTCATTGACCTTTCTTCATCCTAATCCCTTTTTCTTTTGTAATATATTTAAGAGAATGAAGTCCTCCTAATAAGGCCGAATTCAGAAAATTAGAGACCCTGCTGACTTATTTAAGGGCATGTGTCAACATAAAGGTTACCTTATCCCAAATCTCTCCTGCAACACAGTCCTATCTCCTATAATAACACCACTGAAATACTACAGTAGGGTCTTGTGTTCTACTTTCATAGATGCATAATACACGTACAATGATACTATGTTTATTCATTCTGTTTATTGGTTTGAACATGATTTTAATGTGTAACATAAAAAGAGGTTTTCAAGTTTAATTGGACTGTCAACCCCATCATGCTCATCTTTATCTCTGGCTGCTTTTGCTTCCAGACTAGCATTTTTTATAGGACATCCACACATAATAAAACATCCAAACAACTTTTTCACATCATCTTCAATGAATTCAGAGGATGCAACAGTTTGCACACTCCTCTGCATGCATTTTATTAATCCCACTTTCATTCTACAAGGCTACAACGGATCACATAATAAATATATGTATTCTTGCACTTATGAGTTGATATACCATTTTCTTCTATGATCCCCTCTCTTAACTCATAGCTTGAAAATCTGGCAAAAGTATTCCATATTCTATATTCTTATTTTAGGAAAATTTCAAAATGTTACAGAAAATCCTCTTCCAAAACTGACTGTATTTCTCAATTGTATGCTGTTATTTTGAGAAAATCAGAAAATCTGACAGTGTACAATAAATATATAAGATCAGGCTCAAAGCTGGCATAAAATAGACACTGAAATAAAATGGATATATACCAGCTTGCACCTATCAAGGTTCTGGTCCAGAGAACATGATGCTGAAAGACTCTTATGGCATTATATAATTTTTAGATCCACTTAACTGATTTTATTCAACGTCAAGCCCATGTCAAGTACCTTATTTTTGAAAATAGATTTGTAAATATTCAGACAGTTTGAACTGAATCCATATGCAACTGTGTGCATGATATTGAGTGTGTATAAATTAAATGGTGGTTGTGAACCCTATCAGCCTTTGCTGACCACGAAACTGAAGACAGTAGTTTCCTAAGTTGGAAAAAATTGCTGTTCAAAATCAGTTCCACCAGACTATATATCTACAATGAAACTGTCTTCTGTGCTCTTCCTTCCCCACACATCTTGTCACAATAAAGATCTGGATACTTCGTGTCATCATTTGTAATTTGATGCTAAATAATTGGGGTATGGAAATGTACTAACCTCTTTGTAATAGGATTCTCCTCTTGCTATATTCTTTCTTTGAATGCTTATTTTTTCAGCCAGTAGGTCATCAACAATGGATGTGAGACTTGGTCATCAATGACATATGTGAGAGTTACTCTGAGGAGACCATATTCATCTTGTGGTCAGATTTGTGTTTAGATTTTAAGCCTAAGAGTAAAAAAACTCAGAAATTTTTATTTTTGGTTCAATAGCCCAGCATTTCTTTAGACTGTTCTCAGCAGATTTTTGGCCCTGAGTAGTGGCATGTGGCACAAACTGACTTGTGATATTTTTTTTCTGCTTTGGATGTCGGAGGTCTTGTGAGATCATCTGTTTTTTCCTAAAATTCCTGCCATCTTGAGCCAAAACCTCATGAGAATAGTTGTTCTTGGAACAATTTTTTAATATGAAAACCAGAATGAGAAAAATAGGCCTCTCTTGGATTCACCCCACAACAAAACCCAATACTTTGTTTAAGTACACATATTCTGTTCTGAGGTCTCCTTGCTACCAGACTTCCCTTAATAAGCATAAAAGGAGTTTTAATTTCAAAATAAATTGTAAGGCTCTTCTTTTAACAGATTCTGAGTAGCATCATATTCCATGGGCACTTTCTAGACTCCTTGACTTCTTTCTATTTATTGTTTTCGGTTTTCTTGTTTTTTGGTTGGTCATTTTTGGTTCTTTAATTAAAAAGTACGTGTTAATAATTAATACAATATCCATAACTGCTTGTGTAGCATAGTGTTTTACAATTCCACCACCCAAACACAAGCAAAAGGTTTTTATTGTTATCTATTATGTGTTAGCTATTATTTCTTACAAGCAAATGAGAAAAAGACGTTCCAAGCTTTTGAGGAGAGACAACAGAAAACTGACAATAGATCATTCTTCATCTAACAGCAGAAGCTAATGCCACAAGAGATAAATTTGAACAAGAAACTAATTTTTTATAAGGGACTATGCTATGTACATAGATAATAAGACTATCCAAATGTAATCTTACTCTAGATTAAGAGGTTTTGATGTAAAAATAGAATCTGTGAGTTAGCTAATCTGAAGGGAGGAAATTTTTATTTCTGGGAGATATTTTTTTCCACAACTATTATTTGTTACAGAGCCTTTCTCTTTGAATGAGATCCTGTATAAAAATGCACTGAATTACCTAGACACACCTGATCCACAAGTTCATTTTCCAGATTCCTATATGAAAAGCAGGAGAATTCTCATTAAATAACCAGCTGAGAATAACAACCCTCTTCAAGCCAATCTGCCTAGGACTTACATGCTGAAGATGGTCAGCCTGCCCTCTGAGGTGCATTTGACTTCCTGGACATTCAGGTGCACTTTCTGTGTTGGATGTAACTTCTCTGACCACTTGCAGGTGCCTGATGATAATGGGAGGTCTTTTCCAAGTCAAATCCCCAGCTCCAGCTGATGGCATCCTGTAAGATCAGACACTCCTCTGTGGAGGAATGGGACTGGTGTCACGGTCAGTTCTGCTCCCTAATCAAGTCCCAGAACTTCCCCATCCTTTATCCTTCAACAATTTCAGCTTAGGCTGTGAAAAAAAAAAAAAAAAAAAAAAAAAAAAGAAAAAGAAAGAAAGAAAAAAAAAGGTTCTTTCTATGTCAGGAAAGTTAAAATCTTTCTTCTAAGCCATAATTACCACCAATCTCAGCCATTGTTCTGTAATGAGGTTTGATGTTTTAAACTACAAAGACACACATTTAAGATATAGAACAGTGTTGCTGGGGTTTGTGTGTATTTCTTTTAATTCTAAAAATTGTTTTTCTTTATTTGATATAAATCTGAAGGCAGGAATTCATTGTAGATACACAAGTGTGTGCAGTATGGACGTATCAAAAGGAATTAATCTATACTGGTATAGATAAAAGAAGCAGGAATAAATATATATAGGCAGTGGGTATGAGAGAAGACAAAAGGCAGGGAAGAAGCCAAATACAAATAAAAGAGAATATGAGAAGATTTTTGTATTAGGTTGATATTATAGGAAGCTAAAATACTTTAAGATCCTCAGATGTAAGACACTATATAAGTATAAAGCTTCTGGGTTTTTTTGTCTAAAATTTGAGTTGAGTGAATGCAGTCTGAAAGCAGTTCCTAAATATGATTATATGAGGCTACGGACACAATTTCTGCCAGGTATCATGAATTTAAGTGTATTGCTGTGTTATTAAAAGCAACCAGCAGCGTGAACCTGCTGTATTATTAACATGTTACATTAGCCTTAATAGTTAATCCAGTATTCATATTCATATTGTAGGCTCTTCTTCTAAGAGAGAGTAACAGCTTTCTAAATGCTTTTAAGATTTCCAGGAATAAAATTAAAGCATGTTTAAGTACTTGTTGGAAATTGTGTGCAGAATTCTGAATAAGGGAGCTATTGCATTGTATCAGGACCCTTAAGAGATTCAGCTGAGAAATAAATTATGTAAACAATGCAATATGTGTGTGTGTCTACAGCTGTATATCAATATCACCTATATCTATGTATACAAATATCCTTATCCTTTTCTGTCAGTCTGGAATGTGTTATACTGGAGACACTGAACCTTTCAAAAGAGATGCAAGACATGTTTTTAATGTTGCTTCAGAATTCAGAAGCAAAACAAAAACTGGATAAATACTTCATTACATTTTATAAACAATCTGCTTTCTGATAATCATTATGGAGCAACTTTTCATTCTTTTTAATGAAGTTTGACTCCGAGTGCCTATGTGGGAAATTAATTTTGGTGAAAGAATTTACAGTTCAGAAAGAAAACAGTTACAGTGAGAAGGGTGAGTGCTGATGGAGCAGAGGAGGACCGGTGCCAGGCAGAGGTTGCAAGAGCAATCTACCTCTGCCCCTTGGTTCTGGAGGGAGTTGTACCAGAGCTACATGAAGACCCCACACTCAGCTTGGCTGCAGGTTCAGATTGGATTTCCTCTCTGCAGCTGCTCCACACTCCACTTGCACCAAGTCCAAACATCTGGGTTTAATGTGAACAGAGTGGATTTCAAGCTTAATTCTTTTCTTTGTCTCTGTGTGTATATGTGTGTGTGTGAAATAATCTTTCTGGAATACTTTATTGCTTTCCTAAATCTTTCTTTAGTTTTGCATCTTTAGAATTTATTTTGGTATGAAATACACAATCAGTAAAAAGCCTTGTCTCCTGTCCTGTTTCCTACTCTGCCTTCAGAACATGCTATTGTTTGTATTGTCTGGAAAACAGATTGAAGACCTAACTGAAATACTCTTAATCATCTACACATTTTTAAGAACTCATTCTAACACAGATGTTTCAGGTGCAGTAATCCCTGATTTTTTTTTTTTTTTAAGTGGACTACTATGAAAAAAAATCATTTATAGGGCCATAAATATTGATTTTTGAACTCTCTCTTTTGGCAGTGTTATATGTCCCCCTCCATTTATGATGTTTTATGTCTTATATAGATTGAGCACAATATTAAACCTCATGTGAGAGAATGGAAGAAAAAAAAATCAGGGAGTAAATAGCTGTTTTGCTTATCATGCCTCCCAGTTTGATTTTGGTAGGTTCCAGAGAACACAGGTGTAGGATACTGAATTATAGCAAATAAAAGACTAAACTATAACAAAGCTACCTGAGGGTTTGGCTGAAGTCCCTGTGCAAACTGTGATTAACTGAATACCTGCCCTGGAATGCTGGTTTGGCAAGAGGTTATACACACATGAATGAATCTGTCTGCATACTTAGACACTGCAGTTAAACTTCTTTCTCATTAAAAAAAAAAAAAAAGGGTTATTTCCGAAGTTGTTGAATATAGTTTGATTCCGCCTATTTTGATTTAGGCTCCTCATTCTCTGAAAAAAAGTGAGGTGACAAGTGTCTTACATGTCTAAGAAAGTGGGAAGAGGAGAAGCAGCAGTCAAAGGCATGTTTGGGTGCATGAAGGTAGCTAGGCAGGATTTATTCCTACAAATCAGTGTTCCTCTGGGAAATGGAGGCTAATCTCAGTGTAAAATACTGAAGGTCTATTGATGTAAATTTACCTGAGCTTATATTTCAAAACCTACGAGACCACCAGTGAAGAACTGGTCACATATTAATGGACCTTAACAGATAATATACAGAATATACTTACACATACAGTGGATTAAACACAAACCCAGAATTTTCAGCAGAGCCTAAGGGAGTTGAAAGTCAGTGGTTTGTGAGCACATGAGGGTTTTCCCATGTGGAAAGACAGAGCAGCACACAAGTAAAAGTCTTTCTGCTGCAGTTACGCCACGGGTGTAGACACAGCCTTACTTATATTTACAGCCCCCTTTTAGAGGACTAACTATAAATTACATTTCAGGCTAATGTAAATTAATCCAGGCTTAAGATGTCTGGACAATGATTATGTATTAGTATCCATTGGACTTGTTTTTATATGGTCTAAAGCTGTGTATGATTGTGGGGACATGGTACAGTCAGAGGGTAAAAGGCATTGCTTGCTATTAAAGAACTTACCTTCTGACTACATTTCCTGTCTTTTTACTTTATTTTTTGTTTCTGTCCATGCATATTTAATATGTGCTAATAATTTGTATTAGCTATTTTACTCTCTTTCCTTGTTTCCATTAGAGAGAGTCAGATGTACATTTCCAGCTGGGAACACCATAGCAAATGTGTCCTGCACAGAAGAGCACAGGATGGTCTTGGATCCCTCTGGCTCACATGATGGGAGATGGTTAGAAATTTTCCCTGCTTTTCTTTATGCAGACATGTTGTGCATGAACTTGTAGAGGAGAGGGACCTTGCCCTTGATTTAAAATCAAGTCATGAGATCATCTATGCTCTAAAAGGGTCTATTGTCCAAGTCTTACTAGTTTTTCTCCAGGAAATTTTTGAAAGTTTGTGGAGAACTGGCCCCAAAAAGTAGTTTTGTTTCTCACACATTTAAATTATTTCTGACTCTTCCTTGATTTTAATCTTTTTATTTCCTCACTTTTTTTTCTGAATTTCCCTGAAAATTCAAGGTTTCCCAACAGAAATAATTTTTACTGTGGCAGCAAGAGAGTCCTGGTACTTGCTGCCATTGTGGGATGAGAAAAAACATTGCTCCAAAGCTGCTGCTGAGATAACCCGGTTTTTTATTTATTTTTGTATGTGGTGGAAGCATCAGAAAATATGCTTTTGTTTGAGTGTGTGTGGGGACAGTGGTTGTGTGACAGTAGAGTGAGTCCAGCAGTCTGCTCCCTTTGGCAGTTATGCTTAAAATCAGCCTCACCAGGTTCATGTGACAGCTACTGGGGGGAATCATTTCCTTCTGCATATCCCACTCAGAAAGATCCCTGTGCACCACTGTGTTTTTTTTTGTTTGTTTTTTTTTATTGCAAGATTTTGCTAAAGATTTTCAGGCATCCTTCATTTTTATACTAAAATGGGCAATGAGATCTCCCCATATAGGTGCATACCATTCCTAATCTCTGCATAGAATTGCTCACCATACACAAAAAACACCCATATAGCAATTAAATTCAGACACTTGGTGGAAAACAGCCAGTTCATTTCGCTTCTACTTGTTTTGAGAAAAAGACTCCCCCCACCTTCATCTGAATAGGCAAGATTGACATAAAAAAGTACTTCAAGAGATGAACTTGTCTACTGAACACAAATACAGTGAGTTTCTGTATATCTTTAAATGTTTTATATGTCCTAGTCATATATAATTTATTGTGTTGTGAAGCTGAGCCCTTCTTTGAATGAAAATTTTACTGTCAGAGCCTGGGGTACTTTAGTCTGATGATTTAAAACTCTCAATGCGCTTGTAGCAAATAGCACTTTTTATTACAGCATGTTTGTCCAAGAGGTCAACTTTCAGCACAGCAGGATTTCTTCCCACTGTAGAATTATTTCTGATGGCAAGAATCTCCCATCTTAATTCAACTGGTGCTGAATGCACTAGCCAACACTTTCCCAGAGGATCATTAGACTGAATCTGACAAGAAAATGCACAAGAAAAGTGTGAAAGCTTCACCTTTCCTTATGCAAGCATTCTTGATAGTAGATTATACAGCATGTTAAATGCTGCATGCCTGCTTACACCCCTTTGGTCTTAAGATTACCATTTATAGTTTTGCTCTAGTATTTCATTTTCTCAGAGACGATGTTGAATCTAAGGTGCCTTGTGATGATGTTAAATTCATTTTGGAGATGACTAAAAGTGACTAAAATTATGTGCATGTTTCCTGTGAAATATTGTACACCAAGCAGATCCTAGATTAAAAGACAAGCTTGACTTTAAAGGTAATGTGATTAATTTCCTCAGCCAAAACCACCTAGATAGTTTTCATGCTTAGGCTGTTAGAGTGTAGATGCCCTATTACACCCATTTACAGCCTCCATCCCTTTGCTCAGCCCCTGCTGAGCCTATTAAGTTGGTATCAAGTCAACTTGTCCCTTAGTGATAGTACACAAACTCTTAGAGTGCTGCAGAATTCTGCATCTGTCCTTTTACCTGTCACTTCAGCCTCCTTTTACTGATGTTAAAAGAAATCTTTACTGTCAGTCATATAACCAATTCACTTTGTTCACAGGCTGTGACAACCTTGTTGTGTTTCTCCCACCACAGAACCGATTCCTGTGAATTAGTATTCTCAAAATTTAGACTAGCTCATTAGTCTGAATAAATTTGAAAGGTTGCTGTTCACATTTTTTTTTAATGTAGCTCAGCTTTGCTTGGATATAATTTAGGCATCTTTAGGAAAAAAAAGAAAAAACTGACAAACACAAAAAACTCAACGACCAAACAGCCCAACTCCCAAGCATTCACTCTATGATTTCAGGGCTAAAGGGTCGCTCCATGGATTATTTGAGCTAATATAAGTTTAATCAAATCTTCCAAGCTGTTCCAGCTTCCCCCCCTCCTTTTTTTTTT
>WAAE01020747.1:0-31528 GCA_013400495.1 Nicator chloris
AAAAAAAATTATTTTTTTTACTAAATTTACACTTTTTACTAAAGTGTCTAGCCCAATTTAAGTTCTCAAGAAAAGTCTATGTCAGAGTTTTCCAGCTTTATATGACAGAAGTCCACTCCAAAATTCAGTTTACTTGTATTAAATTAATGTCTCCTGAACTGTAGTTTAAATAGCAAATAAAATTACATTGCATTAAATTACAGCACATCCACTGAAGTGGCTGAAGAAAAGAAAGGCATTTTCTTGTACTTTCATTTTTGGGGAAAGAGATCTGTTTTATTGTGGTTTTGCTAGAAATAATAGAAGAAAAACCTATCGATCACGGACAATATGTCAAGCTCCCAAACACAGGAGAAAAATTGACAGTCATAGAAATGGAGCTGGTCAGATTTTTTTTTTGCATAAACAGGTTTTCTTTAGTAACTGATTAATTCAAGACAAAAATTGTTTTAATAAAAGTAAATTTGAACAGAGGCTGTTTATTTGGATGATAGGTTGTTTCTAAGCAGAAACAATAAATATGGACTTGAACAAAAAGGAAAGAGAAAGCCAGCACAGAGAATTAAAAAGATTATTATTTTTAATAGTATCATCATCTTAGTTTATGAAAAGTAACACGTTTTCTTGCTTAGATTTCTGAACATAAATCATAAAAATCATAAACGCCCCTATTTTTAATGGATGGAGTAGGTTAACAAAGGACATATACTGTTTGCTCATACACAGTGTAATCTCTATAATTTTTTTTAATATAATCAATATAATTAAGTAATAGGATGATAGAAAAAGATAGCTTTCTTAGAGAATTAGAGGAAAATTTCATTTTCTACTGCAGAGAGCAAGTTTGAACAGACAAAAGGAAGTTTCTAAAATAACCTGTCTATTGCCATCATTTCTTAGCCATTTGATGTAGTCAAAGGAAGCCCAAAAACCTGTCAAAACCCTCAGCTATCCCGTATCAGTGAGACATGTCACATGTTCTTTGCCAGTTACTCTCAATCAATTTTGTGTGCTTTGTTTAGTTTTATGGTTTCTGCTAGTCTATCAAGGAGTTCAAAACATTAAGCTGGCCATTTCATTTTTGTTAAAGAATTATTGGTTATATTACAGGTATCTTAGGAAGCATCACTTACTCACATAAAAGGAACATGCTGAAAATATGAAAACACAGTAGTGCTTGCTGTCTTTTGGAATACAGATTTCATTATGTTGGTGACTATCAGTAAAATTATGACTTTTCCAGTTGTTTCAAATGCTTTACAGAAGATGTGTTCATGTTGAAACAATATTTCTCCATTTCTGAAAATGTAATTTTTAAACTCTTCCATACATATAATAAATGTTTCAGTACAAAATGAACACTCTTTACTTTTTACGTTGCATAAAGTTGTGGGGATGCAGAGAATATAAAGTATGTTAGGATATCAGCACTAGAAAAAGGTTATATGAGGAAATACAGAAAATATACTGAGTATATTCTGGACTTGATTAGAAACTGTAAAGAATATGGTCTGGAAGCACACACAGTGATACCATTATATTCATTAAATTACACTAGTAAGGACAGCAATGGTGATAAGGATAATTTTACAATTTCCAAATATTTATGGGGCTGTCTAGTTTGGCTGCTCTTTATCCAAACCTTATTCAGTTTGCAAACTGGAAGCATGAAGCACTGCAAGAATATGACATTTATTCTGCTCTAAAGCCAGTTTTTTGGGTTTTTTGGTTTTATTTAAGTCTGCACTATTAAAAGGACCAATTATTCAGAGAAAGCTACTAAGAGCAAAATTTTAATACTAAGAGAAGAAAATTCTGTCAAGTTAATCAAGAGCTTTATTGTAGTTAAATGTCTCTGAACATTACCTTGAACAGATACATTGCAAAACACTCAACATTCCTTTTATGAAAATAAAAACAAGCTTAGATTAGGTGTTAATTAAAATCCTAGATTGCAGAATTCTTGATGCATTTGACTGTGATGGTTTTCTAAAAAAAATTTATTTCCAGAAAATATCTCAATTTACCCTTGATAAATATCTCATATATATGACACTACCAGACAGAAATAGTTTTCTTTCTTAATATGAATCATGAAGAAAAAAATCTATTCTCTCTGCTTTAGGTTCGTTCCTTTTGGTTAGAAAGGTATCAGTAAAAGGGCTGCTGGTCAGAACTGACATGCAGTTCATTCCAATTTCAGCAAAATTCTCACAAGCTGAAGGCCTGAGAGACAACGACCAAACACTGGGTTTCTCATCTGGCTACTAAGAAATACTACAATACTTGATACAACCAGGACTTATTAAAGACAAACAGCTTACTATGTCTCATAAATTCCCCTAGGACAACACAATAATTTTGGAAAAGGCTACAGCTGGAATACTACTTTCAACTAGTGCTGCACTGAGGTGTGTACCTGTTTCAAGAAAGCCTTTGCAAACTGCCAAACACCAGGAAATTTGTAAGTGCAATTCTAGTCTAACTGAGTGCCTGAAAAAATTTTAATATGTAGGGTTTTTTTTTTATTTTAGGTGGCTCAAAATTTTCTCATTTTAAAAATATCAAACATCTCAAAGATCTTTTAGGTGCCGACAAAGGCTTTCATATGAATAAGAAGCTGGAAATGTTGAAGTTGTCTATTTGAGAAAGTGAAATATAGGGTTTTGTTTAAATTATGGTGTTTTTAGGATATTTTTGCAGTTCTTAAGTCTCTTTATAATAGTTCAAAAAACTGAACAGGAATTCAGCTTTCATTCTATTTTTTGTTAATTTTTTTTTAGGTGGAAGCATCATCATTTCTTTATAAGTTTACAAAGTCAGATTTTACAGCTTTGTAGAAGAAACGCACTCAATTCTTGTATCAACACGTCTGAAGAGAATCAGAAATGAGGTCTTTCAAGGTGGTTCAATCTGTCTTGCTCTGACACTTTTTCTTCAGTATGTTCTCACGGCAATTTTGCTGATTGTCTTTCATAGTGTAATTTCTACAGCAAGATCAGATGCTCCTTGCTTTAACTGCATAGCATTGGAGCACATAATGGCTGAAGATTTTTTCTCCTTGTGCCTCTCTGCCATGTCACTGGTTTACCTCATAGGAAGAGAAAGCAGATTTGGACAACTTGTTACCCGCTTTGCATGCATAATACCCAGGTGTATGTTTTGTGCTCAGGTTTGAATAGCTGCTACTGTAGGAACTTGGGCTAATTAGTTTTAGAATTTAATCATATTCCCAGAGTTTGTGAAGGACCTCAAGCTGTGACTTCATTATCAGGTATATAAAGCAGGATGGCAAAATTAAAGATACACATTTCTTAGAAGTGGAAACTTAAAAATTCCAAACCCTGAGCTATACAGTCAGAAGATATATATCCTTGGAGACTTACAGAGCTGTCAGTTCTTCGACCTCCTTTGACTCTTTTTAAATAAAATTTTCAAAAAAGTAGATTCCAAACAAAATTTAAACAAAAAGATGAGACATTATATATCATTATAGTCAGAATGAAGTAATTATTATGGAGAATTTCTTACAGAAATGTACCCTTCAATCAATGTCTGTAGTCACAAATGTGATGGAAATTCACAGTGAACACTTGTTCACCACTTACCAGAACATCCCTAGATTAAGATGTCAGACTTTAAAGGAAGTAATTTTCTACTTAGCATAAAATTAAAGTTGATTGCCTGACATTATGCTGCAGGATGTTGTGCCTGAAAAATGTACAGGCTTAACAAATCAGGAAATTAAAAGTACATAGATATGGAATAACCACTGGAACACAAGATCCTTCTTAGAATTTCTAACAGGGAAACTTTCTGAATCATGCTTTGTGGAGGCTAAGAAAATATTTCCTATACTTGCCTCTTCCTACCTTCCTTCTCTACCACTTTGGTAATGTCTGAGACAACATATCTGAGCAGAAACAGCTTTGATCTTCTTTTCTTAAGGCTGAGATGTCACAGAAAGGACAGACTTGCTGTGAATGAGAAGGAGAACATTCACTGGAAATACCAATAAACCTGGAGGTCAGATTTTATTGCAAGAGTGTCTAGTTTTCATTGTAAAATCATGGAGAAATCTTAGAACACATTGAGATCAATTGTGACTGCTCAGATTTACTGAGCTATTTAAAGCACTTGCTTAAAGGTCTTGTTAAAGGACAGGAGAATTACAACCACAACTTCATGATCCATAAGCTTTAGTTCAGGTCGAAATCAATTTATTTACCTCCTAGCGAGAAATGAAAGAATGGAATAAGTACTGAAATACAGAACTCTATACAAACTAAAATAAAAAAATGCGTATGTTTCTAATTATGGGCCAAAATTTTAAAGACTTTAACTTTCTCAGGTGTCTGTCCAAATTGTGTAATTCTAAAGCTGCATTCTACTGTTTCTATCTTTTGTTTGTTTGGAGTTTGTTGTTGTTGGTTGGTTTGGTTTGGTTTGGTTTGGTTTGGTTTGTTTTTTTATTTGCTTCAAATAAATAGCTTCAGTTTTGGTATTTGAATCAAAACTGTAAAAGCAATTCTAAATCTGAAATAAGGTTTTCCATTTTTTTATGCAATAAGGAAACTAAAGAACAATTTGTACTTTAGATATAAAAATACCTCAGAAAATTAATATTTAAACAATATCTGTCTTTTATTTGTAACTTTTGATAAGGGTTGCGAAGAAATTTATTGATATAGAGGATATTACAACAATCTACTTCACAATGATGGGCTTCCTTAAAATGTAATTGATTTCAGTAATTTTTGCAGTCCCCAGATCAAAAGCAATGATACTAACAGGTTAGGACCTAGTATCTGTACATATCCAAAAGAAGATATTATTATTTAGTTATTATTACAATAATACATTAAAATGAACGTACACCCAAAAAACCCTGCAAGAACATAACAAAAGAGAAACACAAACTTAAACCCAAATCAAACAATTAAAACCAATTGGCTTGTACGCATTTGGAATAAATTTTAAAAATATTATTCTGGCTTTTCAATATATTTCTAGCAATTCTCAAAGATATATTCACAAAATAGAATGGGACCCTAAATTAGAAATAACAATATGTGAAGAGTAATCAAATTGAAAATGATAAGTCAGTAAAAGACCTACCTTATTAACACAGAACCTTTCACAAATTATTCTGTTCATGGCACAAATGAAGTGTATTAAACTTTCTCATTTTATCTTGCTGGGGTAATGATAAAGAATATACCATCTCAAAACTTATTAAAGGGAAATTTTAAACAGCAGCAAAGTCTAATGAACTCTAAGCAGTATTCACAGGCCTGTGTTAGGGGAATGTCTGAAATTTTTAATTTAACACGTCTGCAGTCCTGTCCCCAAACTAAAAACAAGATCTATATGCTGTAGTACAGAAACAGCTATAAATCACAGCAGTTCACTTTTTTCCTATTAGCTCTACAATTAAGACCAGCAAAGATAATACTAGCAAACAACTGAGCAGTGGAACTCGACGTACTGCTGGTACTGTAGCCACGCACCATGTGCATTTCCTTCCCAAAGCCTGAGTCAGATCCAGCTATTCCTGAACCCCTGATCAAACAATCCAAGGCTGTAAGGTGCTTCTTTGAGACACCCTCCTTGAATAATGCTGAAGGGTCAGAGCTTGGGTTGTTCTAGTAACAAAAAATTGTCAGGGTAAGGCCTGTTGCTTTCCAACCTAGTTATGTCTTGAACCTTTTTCTACAGAAGAATATTAAATGTCTGTCATTTACATAGAGAATACCAGAGCAGTTGCAGCTAGAAATTGGCTGAGAGAGAAACAGGGATATGATCCTTATGACAGAAGTGAGAGCAAAGAAATACTGCCAGCTGGTTTTCTGCAGCATTTCATGTACTCAGTGCACATAATTTGACATATAACCTCCTCTAAGAAAAAAACAACAACAAAAGATACAAAAGATATTCATTTACTGGTATGAAATACTTACCAAAAAAAAATTTTCTATACAAACTGTTTTGACCTATTGGAATTACTTTACATATATAAAGGTTTTGAAACTAAAGCTTAAAACATAGTAGTATTACTTTAATTATTTTGTGATAGGACCAAAATTATCTTTTTTTAAAGTGCAAAGACCTTTTAGTTTGTTATAATTTTAGTGGTTTTTAACATGGATGTGGTGAGGGGGTACATATCATGTAAATAAAGAAAAGGAGAGGGCTTAGACATTGGAGCTATGTTTGAGGAAATCAAACGCCTGTAACAGGATGACAAAGAACAATTAATGGCTTTCTTTAGAAACTTCCACTTTTCTGTGCAATCTTGCACTTAGCAGGAGTGAACATCTGAAACTCTTAATGTCCCCTTTTTTCATGCTTTAGTTCACACTGTCAATGGCAAGGTGAAAACTTGTGCCCACATGTGTGGTCCCACAGGACATATATATTCTGAAAATGCACCTGTTGGGCTCCAGCTACTGGTGGTCATTCAGTCATTGGAACCACAGTGGAACCTGGGGTAAATCCTTGAAAAGCATGTAGGATGGCAGTAGCAGTGCTGCCTGAACATTAATTTTTTCGTCTGTTCAAAAGTCCTCCTATTGCTAAGCTGAAAGCAACCTTAAAGCAAGTCATCTTCTTGAGGAAAAAATAATAAAAAAATACCTATACTGTCTATATTAGATGTTGACTGTTTTCTGAAATAGAATACGTTACCCAGGAGACCTCCTCCTGCATCAGGAGGGTTGGAAATTAGAACTTGGACAGCTTCCGATAATACAGTGCAACAGGCTTTTGAAAGCTGTTAAATGCCTAACTTAAAAGAAACGCAAACAATGTAAAAAGTCAATTAAGTCTAATTTATGTACATTTTAGTTATGGAAATATGGTTCAGGACTCATAAAGAGTATCAATTTCCCTCTCTCTGGGTATAGAAAAGTTGTTTTGTTTGGGGTGCTTTTTGTTTGCTTAGGGCGGGGGGTGTTTTTTTGTTGTGGTAGTGGTGTTTTTGGTGTTTTGTGGTTGTTGTTGTTGCTGTTTTGTTTGTTTGGGGCTTTTTTGTCTGTTTTTGTGGTTTAGTTTTTTTGTTTATTGAGGGTTGGGTGTTTTTAGTTTGTTTTTCTTTTTTTGACAGCACTTTAAAAACTATTTGATTCTCTTATACTTCCACCAAGGCTTTTCACAACAACACTTATTCTTAGAGAGTACTTTGTGCTCTGAAATAGAAGGGGCTTTGGAAATTAAAAGGAAATACATAAGCCAGACAGTCAGATGCCTGAACATCAGAGCAGATTTTGCATGGCTGCAAATGCACATGAAGTGGTTTAAAACACTACTAAAAAATGCCACCCACTGCCTTTGACTGTCCCTAGATAATGCATTACAAGAGCTCTGACATGGGTGTGGGGTCTCTTCATTGCTAAGATTCACCACTCTCACCTGGTTTGTTCAATTAGCTCTGCTGGGAGATTGCAAAATGCAAGGAGGAAGCCCTGAACAGTCATCTGAAGGAACATGACAGGGAGAGGTTCAGATATGATGTTTCAGCTCTTTCCTGTGTCAGTTCATAACACCTGGAGGGAAGTTGCTTGATAATGAAAGAAGATCTAGAAACGTTTTTCTCTTCTTCATTCTGAAAAGTGACAGTTGTTTGTTTTCTTGCCTAATTAATGCTCAATAACTAAATCCTTGTTTTATCAGGCAACAAGACCCAAGTACTTTTTCAGTCATTTTCCTTATTCAGAAAATGACTGAAAAAATATCCCAGACTTTTCATTCTCCTCGGCTTTTCAATGCCCCAAACAAAATGGGAACTTGGTATGAGTCCAGACTTTGATGGATTCCATTGTTTTCATACCCATCATGCCCAATAAGAGTTTCTGTCACATTCAGATTCAGAAAGCAAACGCAGAGTGGAAGTGGAGGCAGAGAGGAACCTCTTGGCTCTAATATTTTCCTGTGCAAAAGAAGAAATGGCAAAAGGGAAATAGTACAGCAGTTTAGAAATGCTTACAAAAGGGTACTTGTTGTTGCCAGAATTGTTAATGGAGACAGTCCAGGCATAAATATCTGACTTCAGAAGAGAGTTCAAGACTTCAAGTCATAAACCTCTGAGATTATCTGGAGGTAGACATGATTGCAGCTTTTCCTCTCAGGGGTTTTGTTTGGCTGTTTAATTCCTCATTTCCTGCCTTGGCTGTTGTGGACCACCTTCTGAGACATTTATGTTGTTTGACTCATCTAGCTATGATTAACTGACTACATAAGTGGACAAGGGAAGATTTATGGATCTCACTAAACATCTCTAAGGCCTTTGATATGCTCCTCTACAACATTCTTACCTCTAAGCTGGAAAGATATGGGTTTGGTATGGAATGAGATTGTCTTGGTTTGAAAAGTATTAGTCAAGGAAGGCAAGAATTTCCCTTGGAATGAAAAATATGACCCCCTTTCCTCTGAATTATTATAACTTTGAAATTAAGGGGCTTTTCAGCAAAGATGTGGGAAAAGGAATAACAGTTCTTTACTGGTATGTATATGGTTAACAAGGCAAACAAACACAACAACGGCAGCAACACCAAACAAAAGACCAGAAAACCCAATGAAGTCTCTTCCCGCTCTCCAAGCGCTTTCCCCTGGCTGCAGTTCCGGGCACAGCCGGCAGGGGCGCGGGTGGCTCCCGGCGGGCAGGGCGGGTGCGGTGATTCCCCCGCGCTGCAGGGGNGTCAATAAGGTCCCAGTTGCTCTTACGAGCAAAGGCTCATCCTCAGTAAGGAAGAAGCTGTACAGGGCTGGGCTGTGTGGTGACAGTGGATTCTCCCTGTGATAAGGAACAGTTCAACCGTCCTCCTCTGATCCCAAGGCCCAAAGAGGGAGAGAGGGCCCCAGACCAGCTCATCACCACCAGCCAAAAATCCTGCCATATCTCTACCCTTCCTGAGAGAAAATCCCTCAGGTAAGAGAGTAGCCAGCTGCACCCTTGTCCCTCTTCCTTCTCCCAGCCACATCTTTTCTTGTAAGTATTGGTAGTTATTGTGTCAGCAACAAATGGGACAATATTCCATGAGAGAAAGAAAAAAAGGAAAAAATCCTAACCTCCAACAGACAGGTGAGACACAGGCTAGACAGCCTTGTCCAAAGAGTTACAATCAGTGATTCAATTCCAACTCGAAAGCATTAATGAGTGGTGTCCCTCAAGACTCAGTATTAGGAACCATGCTATTAAATATCTTCATTAATGACATGGACAAAGGGATTGAGTGCACCGTTAGCAAGTTTACAGATGACACCAAGCTGAGTGGTGCAGTTGAGACTCCTGAGGGAAGGGATGCCATCCAGAGGGACCTGGACAAGCTGAAGAAGAGGCCCATGGGAATTCCATGAGTTTTAACAAGGCGAGGTGCTCGTTCTGTGCCTGTGTTGGGGCAACATCTGATGCCAGCCCAGGCTGGGGATGAACAGATGGAGAGCAGCCCTGCCCAGGAGGACTTGGGTTTGCTGTGGGTGACAGCTGGACATGAGCCAGCCTTGGGCACTCCCAGCCCAGAAAGCCAAGTGTGTCCTGGGCTGCACCCAAAGCCCCGTGGGCAGCAGGGGAGGGAGGGGATTCTGCCCATCTGCCCTGCTGTGGTGAGACCCCACCTGCAGAGCTGCCTCCAGCCCTGGGGTCCCAGCACAGGAAGGACATGGACTTGTTACAGGGTGGGTTCAGAGGGGAACCACAAAAGTGATCAGAGGGCAGAAACAGCTCTCTTGTGAAGAGATACTGTGAGAGCTGGGACTGTTCAGCCTGGAGGAGACTTAGAGCAGATTTTATTGCACCCTTCCAATAATTAAAGTGGGTTTATAAGAAAGACGGAGACCCACTTTTTACCAAGGCCTGTAGTGAGAGTACAGTGATTTTAAATTAAAAGAGGTTACATTTAGATTTGATTTAAGGAATAATTTTTACAAGGAGGATGGTGAGACATTGGAAAAAGTTTCCCCAGGAATCTGTTGCTGCCACAACACTGGAGGTGTTCAAGTTCAGGTGTGGATGAAGCAACCTGGTCTAGTGAAGTATGTCCTCACCCATGACAGGTTGGTGAACAACATAAACTTTCAAGTGTCCTCCAACCTAAAGTGCTCTGTGATTCTATTACTATATCTTCATATGCACAGATAAGACCTGTATCCATGACCAGGTGAAATCTCTCCTGATAGCAAAGAATTTCAAACCTGAAAGGAATCTGAAATGAACGAAATATAGGCTCACTCTGCTAACTAAATACAGAAAAAGTCTATGAAACATACTTTTTTTCTTTTTTAAGTTTTAACCCAAGTCCCCTGCCATGGGTCACTAACTTAACAATGCTCACACAACCCTATATTTCCATGTTTTGATGTCCCCAAAAACTTTCCAGACATATGACCAGGTCCAGTAATGCAACCTTTCCAGGGAATCATATTTCCTTAAGCACTGTCCACCTCTTGATGTGTATCAGCTTCATCTGCAGTTAGGACATAAAAGAAAAGCTATAATAAAATGCAAATCATTCAAGCACTCCTATGGTCTTTTTTGTTAGCTGAATAACTGCTGAGAATTTATATGACATTTTAATAACTTAGGTGTTATGATCTGGATGTATTTCTAGCTAATGAGCAACAGAGATAACTTAATAGGTACCTGTCCATCATTGTTTTCAGCAATAAGGTCAAATTGAATACTTTCTTCTGATACTAGTCTCATTCATTACACCAATTCTGTGCTTTATTAATTTATAGGCGTGTGTCATAATTTTATTCTTTGGACCTGTACAAGCTATATTTTCAATGTCAGATTTTAACTTTGATTGTGTCTCTTTTATTATTGAGTAGTAATAACATGCCTAATTAAACTCTGTGACTATTAGCATTTACAACAGCATCTGGAAGACATTGTACATTTAAAATGAAATTGGTTTTTGACAGTTTAGCATGGTCTTGGGTAACTGTTCTTTTAGAACTTCTCATGAAGGCTTAATTATGCTAGCTAAATATGTAATTTATAAAACTTCATTTAACAAAGTGTCACAAATCAGCTTTTCCTATTAAATGCAATAAATCTGAAAAAGCCCAGGAATCTTTCACATGACCATGCAATTTGGTGTCATGGGTGGTTTCACAGAAGCATGTCACATTGTATAACATGAACAAGTCTGGTATGTTTCAGTATTGAAGCATCCCAGTCATGCAGTCAAACAAATAAATGGATCTCTGTTGTAACAGACTCCTTAAAAAGATGTTTTAATTTCTTTGGCCTTTAAAGATCTGCTAACTCTTGCAGGATATTTGGAGGATGCTTTATTCTATCTTCCAATCACCATCAAAAAACTACACCTTTCTGCACACTGAAAGTATGGTGTCCATCTAAATCATCAATGGCTCTTTTAGTTAGACAGCAAGATGCTGTTAATTGTTCCTCAATTGTCTGCTAAAAAGATTTACAATAGCTTTACTGAGGAGGTAAACTGAGGAAAAATGTGAAATAGAAATGAAATATCCATGAGGCTTCATTTTGTCTCTTTCTCTAAACCTCCATTTCCCGAGAATGTGAATCTCAGACTAGCTATTTCAATTTCTCAGACAATTTTTTCTCCATCTGCGTGGGTATTAAAATCAAGACAAAAAATTTTTAAAGTAAATGTTATCCCCATTTTTTTTTTTTAATTAAGGTTTGAAATTGTTTTTCCTGTAATTTGTGAAATAATACATTCAGAGTGTTTAGATAACTGCTGTGTGGTTTTAATGGTCCCTGTCAGGAACAACAAGCAGAAATGTGTGTACTCATGTACAGAATTAAGTTTACATTAAAGTTCACTCATCACAGAGGGTAAAATAAATTCTGATAAGTTATTTATTTAAAAATATCTCAGTGGGCAATAAGACAAGGTTTAATTGAATAAAAATCACCTGTTCGCAGAATATCAGCACAGGACATATACAATACCTAGACTCATGCAGAGTCTTTAAATAAGTTTGTGAGAAATGACGCTCACATTTAAAAATTTCAAAGGTTTATTAAAAACCTTAACAAAATGCAACCAAGGGCTGAATAAGGAAAAAGGACAGCGCGCTGGGAGCAGGTGACCCGGCAGCCACAAGCTCATTTACAAAATGGCTGCTCCGCCATTTGTACCTTTGGTGTTGCATTAGGTAACCCTGCCCCCTCCTACAGTCTGTCAATCAACTCTTCTTTGCTGTTTATTGGTGGAGACTGCTTTCTTGCAATTTGATTGGAGGTCAGGTGCTGCCATGCCACGCGTCCTAGTACTGAGCCTGCCCGCCCCAAACGCCCCACGCAAGGGGCACAGGTACAGCCCTCCCTCTACATGTCTGCCTACCAAGGCCGTCCCTTGGCAGCCATGCGGGGGGAAAGGGGACTATGGGGAGAACAGAGGATGTCCAAACAACAAATCACAATGACATAATTATGCATCAATAAAACTTCTCTTAGCATGCACACATTATTTGTCCCTTAATTGCAAGACCAAATCATCCCATTACTCATCTATAACAGGTTTACACAGATTTAGCAAGGTAATTGAGAAATTTTGTTTGGTTTTTCCATTTGCATTGTATCTTCTTATTTGTGCTGCTGAAAATGCAATGTCTCTTTTGATATGCATCCTATTCTGTACAATTACAAAGGCCACAATTAGCAGAGAGACAACAAAATTTTAGTTGTTTTGAATCATCATATTTGCAAAGTTTATCCATGTACCTGATTGTTTTATTTTATTTTAATTTAATTTAATTTAATTTAATTTAATTTAATTTAATTTAATTTTATTTTATTTTATTTTATTTTATTTTATTTTAGGAATCAGTTTTTGTTCAGTTTTGTTTAGTTTTGCCCAATATACAATTTAACTAGGGAAATGGCTGAAAGACGTAGCAAAAATAATTTTTAATAATTAATTCAGTATGAGGTAATTATGTTTAGCCAACTTTATTTAGAAAATAAAAGAACTATATACAATGCTCCATGGAAAATTAGTCATGCTGGTATTATAAGGGATGAAGTGAGGAACGTTACATGAGATGCTTGTCTGATAAGCACTTCCACACAGATATAATACTGGGATTTGCCAAGAAAGAAGTTCAAGGCAGATTCATTCAAAGACAGCTCAGTGAAAACATTCCTGCAAAGGCTTTGCTAGTAAGTATGTAAGTGATCACACTGAGGTGATTACCTGGCAGAGGTTCTTTAGTTTTATCTGCCATCTATTTCCTTGACTCATATGTTTCAAACCAGCCATAAACAGTTGCAGTGGGATTTGAAAAAGGCAACCTTTGCACATATTTGCACTAAAACGTTTCACTCTAATTCTCGCAACCTCCCCAGGGCTGGATGGTTGAGCTCCTCTTGTGAAACAATTCAAGTAATATGTTTCCACTACTCTGCATAACAGAGATGAATTCAGTATTTAAAAAACTTTCTGTGTGTTTATAAAATCAGTCACCTTTGAACCACATGCACCTTGCTTGTTAATGTGTGGATTAAAGTCAAAAGCACTTGTGCGGGTGCATTTTGCATTTTAAAGATCTTTTCATGTGAATTCGTACTGGCCCAGTATTTTGCACAATGTCAAGCTCTTAATTTGGTCATTGTATTTCAAACTGTGAAAATCTATTTTTTTCTGAAAAGTTTTGTCTTTCCTGGAAATAGCTGAAAGGTGAATTATGTACAGTCAGTATTGGTTTGAAGTAGGAATGAGTGGGTGCTATAGTTTCATTGTAGTTTTTATAGAGACAGAGACTCAGACATTCAAGGAGTATTTTACTTTTCCAACTCTTCTGAACAGTAAATGAGGACATTTTGATTTCAATGCATTGTACGGTGTCCTAAAGATTTCCTTTTTTCTTTTCACCTGACAGCATTGTATATTGCTGAAGTGTTGTGAAATAGCTTTGCTTCTGTATCATACTTACCTTGACACTGACTTGGTTAATAGCTCAATGATTCACTGGCTAATGACTGGTTTACAAAACAATAGACAAGAAGGGTGTCAAAGAATTAGGCAGCCAAATTAATCAAAGATATCTAAATCAATGGTATAAATTTACTCTGTATATATTTGATAAGATTAATTATCCCAACTTTAAAATATAATAATAATAATGTATATATGAATACTCTCCAGACAACCACTGCTTAATCTACAACTTGAAACACATGCAGAAGCCAAGTTTATTTTCTACCTGCTGCACAGAAACACAGAGTTTTCATTGCAAATGCTGATAAAAGGGCTAATATATGTTACAAACAATAGACTTGTAGACTGAGAATATATAGTTAGATGTTATGTCAAAGAGAGAATAATCAGAAAGCAAGTGCACCAGGTGCTTGGAATTTTGGTTTGGGATTTGTGGTGTTTTTGTCTGGGTTATTTTGTGTTTGACTGTTTGTTTTGCTTTGTTTTGTTTCAATTGGGGTTTTTTTCCTGATTTTTTAGCTGGGATTAAAGGTTATGCAGAAAAAAAGACTGATGAGCTGCTGTCACAAAGAGACCATGGTTATTTAAATACCTCTCCAGACCCTGTACTCTGATCCGTGGTCTGTACATTAGTATCCACTGAGTCTTCTTGTTGCCTGGTATAAGTAGTTACCTGGACTTCAAGGAGAGCTAAGTGTGACATCTTACATGGTCTGAAAGGCACAAGTCTGAGACCCTGCTAGAACTGCACTGTCTGTACTGACTTGCTGACAGTGCAGGGATCTCCCACACAGTGATGCATTGTCTCACACAATTGCCCCTTTTCCTATGTTAATTTCAGGGACCCCTGACCCATAGCTTTCAGCCATGTGGCAGATCATCCACACACCAGGAGCCCTGGCTCTCATTCTGTGCTTTTAGCTCTTTCTAAGGTGTGGCAAGTACTTTGCTCACCTCGTTTCTTTCCAACCAAAGGTTCAAGACTGAGCAGAACCTGAGAAGTCCTGTTTTACTTACATAAAGCTAAGCCCAGAATAAACATTCACACTGAAATCAGTGAGTTTGGGTCAGAACTGAAGGATACTCAAATATATGTAAGTTTTTGGTTGGTTTTGCAATATTTCATTCTTTCACAGCAACAATATTTCATTCTTTCACTACCATCAAAATGTAAGAACTGTGCTAGCAAAATCCCCTTTTGTATATTTTACATATCTTCACATTGTATCTTTATAATATCTTCATATGTATCATAATTTTTAATATCTTCATCTCTTATCTTAATCTCTTGCTTAGTATCTTCCTAAGTGAACTGGAAGTTGGGATCAAGTGTAACCTTATAAAGTTTGCAAATTATATCAAACTGAGTGGTGAAGTGGGCACCTTGGCAGGGAGGGCCATCCTGCAAGAAGACCTGGGTAGGCTGCAAGAGTGGGCTAACCAGACAAGTGTGAGGTGTTGCACCTGGAAATACATAACCTAGGAGTGCAGAACAGGCTGGGATCCAGCTGGTTTTGGAAAGGACCTGATGGGGAACAAGCTCTTATGAGTGAGCCCTATGATGATGCAGGAAAGGAAACCAGTGTAATGCTGGGCTGCATCAGCAAGAGCATGACCAGCAGAGACAAAATAGTCATTTTCCTAATCTACTCAGCTCTGATCAAGCCACAGGTGGAATACTGTGCCCAGTTCTTATCCCTATTACACAAAAAGGTGTGGACAGGTTGGAAAAGGTACAAAGAAAGGCCACAGAGATGATCAAAGGACTGGACTGCGGAGATAGCTCATGAGGCTGAGAGAACCAGGTTTGCCTACCTTTGAGTAAAAAAGGCTTAGGGGAGGCCATGTTTCAGTATTTAAAAGATTACTGCAAAGACAAAGGAAACTGTTTTTACAAGGAGTCACATGGGAAAGACAAGGGATAATAAGTGCAAGTTGCTCTTATGGAAATTTCAATCAGACATAAGAGAAACATTTTCCACAATGAGAACAGTCAGACATTGTATCTCCCTTGAGAAGTGGTTGATTAACCAAACACCGGAAAATTTTAAGATAGAATTTTAAACAGAGTGCTGAACCAGGTGATCCTTGAGGTCCCCTTCCAAGATCATATTTTATGCTTCTGCTATGAATAAATTATGGCTCGATGCCTTTATTAAAGATTCAGCTCTTTATTAGAAATAAAGCAGCGGGGGAAGCTCGCCGAAGTAGTCGAAGAACTCTGCAGTCCGGGATCTCGGTGGAGGTCTCTGGTGCAGGAGCTCCCTGGTTCCCACGAGCCTGGAGGATGAGCTGCAGTTCCTTCCACTGACCACTGGTGGTACAGTGAGGCAGAGGCTCACCCCCCCACCCGTCTGTCTCTTCCAGTAATCCTGGCCTTGCCCAAGCTTGGTTCCTTGTCCCAGAAGTCATGGCGAGTGTTTTGGGGCTAGGGGTTGATGAAGTTTGCTTTCCACTTGCCCATATTGTGTAATTTAAGCTACTTAAATGGTTCTATCTATGTTAAAACACCGTCCTTCCCTTCTAAAAACTGCCCCATGATGCATCGGGTCTCTTCATTTACATCGGGGGGTGGATCAGTTCCTTCGACTAGCCCGGGCATGTTCTATGCATTGTCTTCCCCCGGGGCGGCCCCGCCGATCCAGCTGCACAGAGACGGGAAGAGGGAGGGGGCCACCCGACATGTCCACGTCCGCCCAGCCGAAGAAGCCACGCCGGTCAACACTGCCCTGGTATGGAATCTGCCCGCTCAGCTCCTGCACCGGGGCCGCGCTGCCCCCCGCGGTCCCTGTCCGTCCCGCCGGGCCGCGCCCGCCGGCTCCGCCGGGCCACTCCTGCACCGGCACCAGGCTGCCCGACGTGGCCGCCGCCGAAGCTGGACACCGCCGGCCCTGGACACATCCAGCCCCGGCGCCGGGACCGCATGGGGGCCACAGCGCTGTGCCGGCAGCTCCACCGCACCAGCCGCGCGGATCCGGGCCGCAGCCTCGGCCGGCGCAGCCTGGGCTACGCGGGCCCAGCGCGTCCTGGCCCCCGCCGCACCCTCAGCCCCGGCCGAGAGCCGCAAGGGAGGAAAGCCGGGGCCGGCGGTCGGCACCTCCGGTGGCAATGCTGGGCTCGGCTCCGCGGGTCAAGCGCGGAGCAGGGTCCGGGCCAGACCGCCACCGCCTCCCGCCCTCGGCGGCTCCCGCCGGGCAACGCGCCTGCCGCCTACCCCGCCAGGGCCACGGGGGAGGCGAGGGAACGGGGCACAGGCACCGCGGGAGCCAGAGGAACAGCGTGCTCCAAGCATGGGGCTCCCCACGCCCCAGCCTGGAAATGTATCCGAGTCTATTTATTACACTTCTTTGATTGATATCACCACGAATGTTTCAGGTTCCTTCCCTTAACATTCAGATGTGGAAAAACAAAGCCGGGTCTTGTATTTTAGAAATCCTGTGTCCTCTATTCACAGGTTTACAAAACTATGAAGACAAACTCTAATTCCATGATAACTAGACATATAGATAGTGTTTTCTGCCTTGAACTTACAGGACCTTTTTATTTTGGTTTTCTTATAAAGGAACAGAGAGAATGAGAGAAGGAAAGGATTCATAGTATTAAATAATTTCACAAAAAAAAGCAAGAAAGACATTTGGTATAGCTCTTGCCTGAAAAAAATGCTGTGAAATATTTCCATATATTGTAAAAACTGCAGTCTGATTTTATGCCCATTCCACCTCAGTAGATGTTTTCATTTTGCATCAGATTTCATGTTATTTAAATCACCTTACACCTACTTGTTAATACATGAGATACCACTTGCTGTGCCATATTAATCAAGGAAGAGTTTTTGGGCCTGATAGCACCTTTTACTCTGAGAATTAATACATAATTCATCTTGGAAAGTAAGGAAACTTTGACCTTACTAACCTTTTAAAGTGAGAACAGTCAGAAATCCCACATAGGCCTGGAATCAAAGTGAGTATTTAACAATCACTCCATCATGGGACCAGATAAATTGAAATAATCTGTTAGTCTCTTTGGCCACTGCTTTGCTACTGGAAAGGGAAGAAGGCAAAATTGGAATTTACTGGAAAGCTCTGCAAAGAAAGATACAAAATACATTCCTAAAACCTCGGGTTTAGTGGCAAGCATTTATTTATTTATTTGTAGGGAGATTAAGGAATGAATAATGAATCAAATGACAGATCGACTCTTTCCTGGTGAACAGAGGAAATGTTTGTAAAATAAGAAGTTGCCAGATTTGTCTATTAAGTACTGTGAATGAACCTGTCACTTGCACTTGGGAAACCAATAATTGGTGCTCTGGAGAGGCAGGAAGAGAAAAACGTGTGCGCGTGTGCGCGTGTGTGCCTGTGTATGTGTGTGAAAGATTAAGAAAATAGCAAGCTAGTTATGTCTAGTTAATAATAGAAACATGCAACCTGACAACTCTTTGCATGGTTGTACTCTCAGAATCCCCAAACCCTACATTTTCCACAAGAAAACAAAAATCACGATTTTCAGGGGAACCTCGGGTTCAGCAATTTTTTAGATGAATGTATTCAGCTAGTATGAGTAATAGTTATCCTGTATTCACCAGTAAGCACTGAACTACTGTGCAAAAAGAGGAGTGTTCCTCTTACATCTTTACTGTTTTGGTAAAAGAGAAGTGCACCATCGGTGTAAATTATAAAGACATGAGTTAAGTGCTTCACTCGGGAGGGAAATTTGGTGGTGAATCCCCAAACTAAAAAGTCATCTCACAGTATTTTAATTCAGGATGAGAGAAATGGGAAGAACTCTTGCATGTTTTTAGGTGTTGTAGAAAACATGTCAAAAAATGGTTCATCCTGTAATTTTGTAATCAACAATTGGATTGAATGCAAGTTGTTTAAAATACCTTAAATAAACTGCATTTCTACACGCACCTTGCACTGCTCCACATACCTTTTGAGAAAATATTCTTTCTGAGAAGATATCTCTTTCTCCTGGTCTTTTACAAGCTAAAGAAATTTCCATACCTGATTCTATAGAAAAAAATGAAAAGAAAAAAATTAGAACACTGTAGAGAAAGGAGATTACTTTGCCTGTGATTATGGGGCAAAAATGTGTACTTGGTGTTTGAAAAGAACTTTGGTTAACACACTTGAGGAAGCTGTTGCCTAGTGATTACTATGATGAAGACTAAATAGACAAAATCTCACATATAAACCACATGAAATTACATGAAGAAAGTGACACCCTTTTCTTTGTGTAGCATCACAACATTAGAACTTGAATGTTTATAACCTCTTCAAGCCAGACTCTCAGAGATGCTGAACAGAAACACATTCTCCTAAGCCTAGATGAAGCACACATTCAAGAATATGGTTTTTCACACAAATATCAAGGCTGTCATATGTTCTTGGGTACTCAAAAACAGCTCTTTTCATCATTGAAGTCCGAGTATTCAGAGTTGAAGGCCCTATATCATCTAATTACAACTCTTGAAATACCAGTTCAGTCCCTACTCTCTAAGCAATTTTTACTCCCTAAGTACAAGACCTCTGAAATTTGTTACTGAAAACCAATTCCCTAGGTTTTCCTAAAGCATTTTATAAATAGGCAAAACTTCTTCAGTAGCATCAGAAACTGAATAAAAACACATAATGGTGATGCAGATGTTGAAAGAATCAACTCAATATTTGTAAACCTTCACATGAAAATTGAAGCTGGACATTCACAAGTACAAAAAAATTAATTTGTAACAGCTACTCTAGAAAATGTTGATCCTGAAACCTCATGACGACAGAAACAGCATGCAATGAACTTCCTCAGCACATAAAACAAGAAATAATTCCTCAATGCAATAAAATAAATAGCATGGTGGGAGATTTAATTTTAGTTATTACTAGCAGCCCAGCAGAAAAATACACTTTTTACTTTTAATTGGATGGTGGCACAGAGAAGAAGTGAGAGTTGGAGCACAAACTCTCAACTAAAGGAGCATAAAGGATGAAAACTCCTTCTGGAAATACTGAAGTGGCTTAGTTTGGAGCACAATGCTTTTTGAAGAGACACTGCCAAACTTCTTCTTTTTTCCTGATTTTTAAACACCTGCCAGCACCCAGCCAATGTCCATTCACAGCTTGTCAGGTTGCTCTCTGAAGGCTTACAAAGATTTGCAGTCTCTTTGCATTTTACCTAACATCTAAACATCAAAAAAGGGCTCACCCCATGTTTTTCACTTCTAATTCTTCCTACTTCTCTCTATCGTGTAACTCCAGCTTCTCCTAAAAATAGGTGTTCCCTGCCTTCCAGTCCTAGCCCAAATGAGAATAGGGTTTGTACATCAATGATTCAAGAGGTTTGCTTGGGACTCTGCCACAGAGAGCACGACTGTGGGTTCTGGCAATTCCCTCTCAGCAGCAGCACAGTGACTGTGAGTCCCTGTCTGCCTCACACGTTGCTCTGGAACCAGCTGCACTGATTGCCATGGTAATACCAGCCATCTAACAGCTACAGAAGTCACAAGTGTGATTCTGTGACAGTTTTCTAACCAGCAAATTCAGATTAATTAGTCTACAATAAACTAAACAGCATTTTATTTATATATTTGAATTTATTTCTTTCCTTTCCTCATCCCACTGTAAGTATTAGTCATATAACATACTGCTACAAGATTTGCTGGCTTTAATGTTTTGCCTAAAACCCTCCTGCCCTCTAATGTTTTTCCTAAAACACCCCTCTATCAGATTTTCTGATTCTTTTCTAACTATATGCTACATATAAATGAATTTAACTGCAATAGGTATGTGAACAAAAGCATTCAACATAGAGGAAACATGTTCAGAGTCATTCTCCCTTGTATGATTTATTTATGAACCCAAGTTATATTTTTAGCAGATTTTTCTAGATTACTTTTCCTTAGTTATTTTTCTTCTCCTAGCTTTTTTAACCACATTTTATAAATCTTCTCTTGCTTTTTATATTTTAGTAATAATGTTGTCCCAGTGGCTCATTTTTGAGTGTAAGGTACCCACTTACTTGTGGCCGAGAAAGAAAGTATAATGAAAAGATGTAACAGTACCTCAAATTCCCTGTAACAAGGCAAATGGCACTTCTGACATCTTTCAGCACAGATTCTTGTGCCTGTGTTGTACAAAACAAGGTCTCGCTAGAACAGAAAATCTACATATATGATGCTTAGTCTATCCAAGATTGTAACTTAAATGCATAGCTATGCCGTAAGACTTTCTTAGGCCTCTGTCACTTAGCCCAAACCACAAAATCACAAAATGGGAACGACTGGAAAGAATCACCTGGAAGTCATCTGGTCCAACCTCCCTGATCAAGCAGGGTGCCACAAAGCACATTGCTCAGGAGTGTGTCCAAACACACTGCTTGTCTACCTCGCATCCGTGACATTGAATTTACCAGCCAAAGAGACACCCTAAGTCTTTGTGGACTATGGCACATGGTCACTTAATCTAGTCCTGATTTGTCAAGGGTTAAGTCACAGATCTCTCTAGATCCCTGGAAGGAAGCCAGCTGCACCCTCTGAATATACGGCTGTCCTGGAGGTGGTGACACAGCTATTGCTTGAGACCAGGTTTTGCAGCAGCACGTGCATTCGTTGCAGGTGTGGATGACTTCTTGACTCATGAGAACACAAACTGTCTTGCCAGGATCATGCTGGGGCTTTGGCTGATCTGTGACCTGTTGACAAACATGGAGGATCAATTAAAGGTTATTAAGTGAATATTACCATGGAGATCAAATCAGCCTGTTTCAGTCTCTGTAAGGATGTTACAGAGCCAAATTAAAAAAAAACTTTGTATATTCCATGCCATGCTTTCTCAGTTCTCATACTCTCTGTAGACATACAGTTTTTTTACCATTGTCATGCTGAGGATATTGCTGGAGGACATCGGGCCAACTGGATCTTACCAGCTGTGCTTGCATTCATCCACACACCCCTTGTATCATACTAAAGGAAAAAAACAAAACAAAATAATCTTTCCTTGCCATTTCTTTCTTGTCTCACAACCATTCCAACAAACTCAACCTGAATTCCTGTATTCTAATCCCTCTTCCACAACTTTCAAGAATAAAAAAAAAACTAACAACATGATTTTCCTTTCTTTCTGTCCCAGGGTGCTCTTTCAGCCTTGAAAATACTTGGTTTCTTCTGTCAAAAACTGGGGAAAAAATGTGAGGTTTTTTCCTCCCTTCCAATCCAAAAGGTAGTGAGATGTACTTCACTCAGTCCTTCCAACAGTCCTGCATAGGTTTTTACTCTGCTACAAATCAGGATATTCTGTTAGTTAGCTACCTAGATGTCATTCTCTTTCATTCACTAGATAACCTTCTTTTTTTTTTTTTCCCCAAAACAGCCATGTATATACTGGTCCACCAGTGAATAAATGGTTACAGCACCTCATGCCAACACCCACCTTGAGACCTGAATAGTACTGAGCCATTATTTCCTTCCTCAGCCACATTGCTGTGTCCTAGGGTGAGTTAATAAAACAAATAAACTTACAATGGTGACAGAGCAGAGCACAGCTGAAGTCAAAATATCTCTTAATTGGATAAAGAGTGCTAAACTAGAAAATTCTAATATTGAAGGCAAACCCAGATTTTCTGATCAACAGCTAAGAAGAGTGGGTCAGGGAGGAAAATAACAATCATAGCCGTGAAATCCCTGGAAAAATGAACAAGAAAGCGATGTCATTAATAGAAATGACAGGTGACAAAAAGCTGGGGAACAGGGAATGCAAATCTCTATGGAGTTTTGCAAAATTTAATGAAAATGAAGATGTTTTGCAACATACCCCAGGAAATGTGTCTACTCTATCCAGAGCAGTTCTATCACCAGCAGACAGAGCTACTCTGCCTAAAGGTTACCAGGGTAGCTCTTGGCTAAGCAGAGGGAGCAGGAGAGTTATCACGATGTTTGGCAGTGTCACAGTAGCACATTGCAGTGCAGGGCTCAGGTTTCTACCCATTCCTGTAGCTTTCTTTCCTTGCAATCCCCATGGTGGCCTTCACCATAAGATACCAGCAGGAGCTGGTGGCTAGTCTGTTCTGCAGTGCCTGTCATGTCAGCAGGCATTCCTTAGTTGTCTTTTTCCATTGTCTCAATGGCATCAGAACCCATCCCTTGTCATTCAAGAATCTAGGGAAAAAGAGAAAGCATCTCTTTACTACTGCCTGGGAAATTACAATAATTGATACGGTTGCCCAAATCAGTCTTCCCAAAGAGCAAGCACACGTCAAAATCCCCTTTAAGAATATGTCTGAAGATGCCAAAATGCCAAAGAACTGGATGGGTGCTTTACAGCTTTTCTTTCTTTTTTGGCCTTTGCCCCAGAGAGACAGCAGTGTACCTGAGAGACAGCTCCTTTGGGAATTTATCCATGTATAAGGGCTTAGGAGATCAGCAGGAAACAGGTAAGTAATATGGCTGGGAATTACATTGCAAAAAGTTCGTTGGTTATTTGAAACTCTTATAAATTAACTGTCAATCAAATTAACTGTCAATCAAATCAATAGAGTAATTTGAAAAAAAGGTAAGGGAGATAGAGGTAAATAAGCTGCTAAAACTTAGCAATAGAATAGCAGATGGAAAAATACTAAATATAAAATCTATCTCTGAACTCATACTTTGCATTTATGTAAATAAGATTTAGTCACAGAGAGTAAAAGAAAGGACAGTCACACCCAGCTGACAGGATGACCTCCTTTCTACCTTTGCCTGACTTTTTGGAGTAAAATGCTTCTTACTGACTGCTGATGTTAGAACTTCTGCAGTCTGACAAGTTCTCAGGCTTCCTCATGATTAAATTGTTACCAAAATGCTTGACAGAGAGAACAGAAGCAGGTAAAGAACCCCACTGTGCTTGCCAGTGGCTTCAGCCATTATTGCCCCATGGGGAATGTGTGACAAGGCATCCCTGTGATCCAGTACAGACTGGAATGGCCTTTTTTTATACCAGTGTCATGACTTTCAATAAAACTATGGGAAAGAGAACCTAGAAATCCATTTATTACTATAGAGGGAGATAAGATAGAATAAGACAGGCTGTGGGACATGCCTGCAGAACACCATGGCAGCACAGAGAAGCTTGTCTCTGCCTGACCTTGGCAGGAGGAGATGTGAAGTGGCAAATGCCCTAAGGAGAGGAGCCTGCCACAGCCTGCCAGACAAGTGGGCAATGCATGATCACCCCCATATAAGGACATTAAAGCATGTTGCTGACATGGCAATGTGTGATGGGCTGTTTAGTGAAAAATATCATATAAGGAGATACTGCGTCTTGAAGAAGTGTGTAACACCAGCTTGTTTCTAGCAATAAGCATCTCAGTATCCCCACTGAGGAACTGGAAGTGTGCAAAACTTACTTCATGTTAACCTGCAAATCATAAAAACCTAGCCTTTGCTTTTAATAAAATACATCAGTATCTAAGAACAAGAAACTATGTTAATTTTAGCATTCATAATTTGGCAGTCTTCATATACGTCTTATCAAGCAACTGATACAAGGGCAGGCTATAGCCCTAAAAGACGATTTTAAGACAAGCCTGCTGGTTAACAGTAGTTCAGAGCAGGAATGCTAGAGATAGAATGTGACTCTATGATTACAAATAGAAATGCATGGACATGGCAGAACCTGTAGGAAATCACCAACAAATGAGGAAATTCTGGATTGATTTCTCAAATGGTATAAATCAGGGTGCAGCAAGCACTGTTCATCTTACCCATGAATATAAGGAATATTTTTTTTTTAGCTTACAACTCTTGCTTTATTTTTGGAAAAAAAAACCCCACAGAATGGACAAAAAAGAAAATACGTCAGTAGGAATATAACCATGTTACTATTGTGTTGTAACAAATATCATATTGTAGTTATATTTCTCACTAAAATGTAGTCAGCTTGACATTTACCCACCATTGTTTTAACTGTGCTTGCTACTTTTTAGAGCAGACTTGTTTAAGCCTTGTGCAGAAATTGACATCCTTTTGTTATCACTAATTATTATTTCCATTTTTTTCCCCCCAGGATTTGCTATTTTACATGGTTTTTCCTCAGGAACATATAGAATGGCCTGGGTTGAAAGGGATGCTAAAGATCACATAGTTGCAGCTCTCCGATGATGGTCAGGGCTGCATTCCAGCACCCCAGGCGGTGTTTCACCAGGGCGAAGTGGAGGGGCAGAATTCCCTGCCTGGCCACACTGCTCGTCTCTCCCAAAAGGTGCATAACTTTGACCTGCATTTGGCAGTAGTAATTTTCAGACATAAGACATACAAGAATGTATGTGCAGAAATACAGAGAAAGGTTTTAGGGACAAATGGGGTTTGCGTTGATGAGACATTTGCGGTAGATCACGTATTCAGAGCAACATTGGAAAAGCTACTGACCACCTGAACTGAAATTAATGTTTCTGAGTTCAGTCTTGTAGAACTTAAGTATTAGTTCTGGTTCTGAAAAAAATTCAAGCTGGGGAGAAGATGACCTGTCTGTTTCTTTATGTCATATTATTTGAAACCAATGAGTTATGAAAACATTGTAAGTCATCTTACAATATTGCTTTCTATTTCATACATTTTATTGGAAAAGCAAAATTTTATTTGATTTCTGTTCCTCTAAAACAAATAAGTCACATGTATCAGTCTTCCTGAACCTTAGAGTAATTACAGATGTGAGGATATTACATAAAAACATTTGATAAATTGCCCTTTCTTCTCATTTGTTCTCAAGTGAGCATTCTTAATGAGATCTTTACTGTGTTTAAATTTAGAAACAGGCTAGAAACTTCCATCTGAGTTATGCTGTATTTAGTGCTAAAAGTACTGCCATTGTTAAAGATTAATATAAGGTTTCCTGAGTGCAGATTTTGTCAAACACATTTTTTAACATTCTCTTAATCTCAAACACTGCCTTTTCTCCTTGCATACAGTTCTTTCTATTTTATAACAGCAGTCACAAAAATCAGTGGAAATTACTTATACAACAATTCTACATATCCACACTAACCCCTTACATACTCTTCTCTGAAAGAAGATCTTTCCAATGACCTGTGCAAAAGTGTTATTCTGTAGTAGCAAGGCATGTACTCAAGTAAATATCAGAATAAGTTTGCATGGAAAGGAGTTTCCCTAAGAAGGAACTTAAGCTTAGTAAGGGCATGTTTTAGCAAATTTTTGTTGCTGTAGATGAAAGAGGAGTTGTCTGGAAAGAATAATTCCAACAAAACTTGTGAAGGGAAAGAAAGTGTCACATTTATATTGTAGTGGTTTCATATTTCTCAAACCTATTTTGAATTTCTCTTCAATTATCTATCAAATTTTCCATTACTTTTTGTCCTGGTTCTGCCCAGGGCAGGATTAATTTTTTCCAGTAGGTTTGGAGTCTTTTTGGAACAACTACATCTGGAAATTCCATTCCTAAATCATGACAGCCTTTTTAAAAATGTGTGCATCTGAATGGGTCAGTCTCATCATTTCGCCCTCAGGATAAATTTCTTTCTTTATTTTGCATTCATGAATGTTGACAGCAGAACACTTATCATTTATGTGTACTATAGCTACTAAGGTATAACTCAAAACCAATCCATCAGGTAGATTTTCTTGAACATTTGTTTTTTTGTTTTATTATAGTTGTAACTTTTTGTCAGTGTGTTTACATTATCAAATAACTTACAACATTCAAGTATATCTCTTTGCCTTTCTTCATAAAAATTGTTATTTCAGAAAGGGATAAAATTACTCTGGTTTGAGAATATGTATTTTCCATATAAGAATTAAATTTTTAGCCTTCAAACTGTTTATGAAGTGATCTTGCAAGATAATTTTTATTTTTTGTGTGGATTTATCTAGTCCATTGTTATTTAGCTTATCTTCACTGAGTGTTTTTTGCTTGTTTCCTTGTTTGCTTGTTTTGGGGTTTTTGCCCTTTTTTTCTGTGTGTGTGGATTTGTTGTTGTTGTTGTTGTTTTGTTTGGTTGGTTGGTTGGTTTTGGTGGGTTTTTTTTCTATATAGTCAGCATAATGTTGTCATTCTTCTTTTTGGGAGGTTTTATAATTCTCTTTAAGAAAATTTAGGTGCCAATTGCTCCAGCCATAAAGAAATAGTTTTATTCCTTTCACAATAAAGCGCAGTCCCTAAGAGTAACTGAACTTCATATCACTGTGATATCAAATCATCCTCACTTATAAATACTTACAAGAGAAATACCTACTTCTGTTTTAAGTCTTCCCTTTCTGTTTCATAAATAACAAGATTTTTCTTGAATACTGTAAACTCCTAAACTCCTTCTCCCTGTCTAGCTGTAGAGGTTTAGCTGAAATCTTTACCTGCCTTAGCAACTTGATTTATTTCAGAACCCATCTGCACCTCTTGCCATTTGATGCTATATTTCCTATTGCTTACATATTTCCCTTTAATTATATTAAATTTAAATTAATTATACAATAGTATTTTAAATTCCTGATTCAATTCACAGCTGACCTGAGATGGCTTATCAGCAAAGTTTATTGATTTAATATTGAGCGGAGCTGGAATTCAACACACCTTGTATGTGTTTTCAGCAGGCACCTTTATTTTTTTTAGTTTCCTTTATTTTGTTCTCTTAAGAGTTCAGGAAAGGGAATTAGGATTTTGGAATTGAATCTCTTTTTGAAGAAGACCGTATGAGCTGAAGAAGTCAATATGATCTGATGGAGTACGTAAGCTGCTAAGACACAAAATATGATTCAAACAGCTGGAGAAATTCTTCCCAGGAATGCATGTGGCAGATATCCTCTTTTTGTTTTATGCACAGTTTGATCTCATGAAGCTGGTATATCTAGTAAGGCTGAGAGAAAGATTGAAATTTGTCATTACACAGTATTTAAATATTTAAAAGATGAAATAAAGACAAAGGGTACATTAAATAACTAACCAAACTGATGATCTCTATATCTTAGTTAATGGAGTTAAAAGGTGATTAAGAAAATTATATTATTGTTTAATGTATTTGAAATGAAATAGTAATATAGAAGATTTCTATTCTCCAGAACAGAGTTTATCCAGATTAAACTGGAGTCTTTGAATTGTAAATGTCTAAATGAGTGAAGAAATAAAGATAAAAAATAGATTGATTAGAAAATGAAAGTAGCAGAAACAATCTGTCATCTTGACCGGCCTGAAGGACTAGGGAAAACAAGCACAGAAAGTTAACAAATGCCTCTTTAAAGAAAAGTTTATTAAAAATTTTATATCTGCATTCTTTGTTCTTGCAAAGAACAGTGAGCAGAGCACCTGTTGTCCTCCACAAAGCAATGATAATAAAGTGCCTTAATTACAGAAATATAGATAAGCTGTTACAGCTGGCTACGCTGAATAAGTCTGATTTATAATTCAGATAAGTACTGCTACTCCTTGATTGCAGTATGAGGAAACAAAGGAAGCAGAATCCATAGAAACTGAGAGGAAGCTTTGGGATTATAAAATTGAGTGCTTGTTTTATGCTACTAGGATTGAAATTGATGCACATGAAATTAGACTCTTTCTTCTATCATACAGAAAGATTATCACTCTTGATTTACACAAGAGAGGAATACACAAGAGGATTTCAAATAAAGGAGGATTGATATTCTGATTGTCCCAACATAGCTGTTCACAAGTCCTCTCACGAGCAATGAATCCACAAGGTCTATTCTCAGGGTTACTTCTGTTTAAATGACAGTTTAATGGACAATAGCCATGCAGGACAGTCTCTTGCCTTCTGTCACCTGACTAAATATCAAATATTTTGAATACTATGATTCTTTCTCAAATACCTCTCCCTTTTTGGAGTTGTGGCAGAGGGTACATACTTGGCATATATTTCAGTAGGCTCTTGGACTCCTACAGAGTATGTGCATACACACATACACCTACACATGCACACAGACAGAGAAGAGACACTCAGTCTCTTTCACTAGAGAATTCAAGCACATCCATCTCTTCAGCATTTCCTGGTGGCATATTAAGGATTTTGGTGGTCTGTGTGCTGGTTTCTGTGAACACATTTATGAATGTCTGTATCGCCCAAATTTCCATGAGGAATTTAGTTACTTGAACTCAACTTCGTGAATTTCACATCTGAGCAAGAAATCTATCTTGAAGGCATGACAGCAGAGAATATCACAACAGTCAATCCTTTCTTGGAATTTGATCCAAGACCTTCACGTAGTCATAGAGTGGGAATTTTTGAGCTGTTTTAGGAGTCTCTCAGCCCAGTCTCCTGTGTGCTCACAAGCTGTCTCACTGGGTAGTGATATCACTTTCAGGTATAGGTATATCCATTTTCAATTATATTTTTCTATCTAAGAATAATGCAATTTGAATAAAATATCTTTGCACCAGAATTATCTGTGGAGCAAATATTCTATAAATATTCTGTATTTCTCTTTCTCCTGAGGAATCTCTTGATAGGGAGTTAATGGAAAGAGCAATTTTCTCTGTGGTAGCTGTGGCAGTTCTCCTATGGGTAAAACAGCTGTAAATGTGATCAGAGAGATGTCTCTGAGAAATTTATTTTGAGCTCTGTCCTGGCGGGGAGCTAGGTACCCCAACTGCATTTTTAAGTTTTATACCTTATAATATCTTAAATCTCTCCAGGATAAAGGTAATATAATGGTCATTAATAATTCCTTCTGTTTTCTATGCTCACAGGTAAATTGCTGAAAGTCTCCTTGATTTCCTCAAAAAAGTGGAACAGATTAATTATATACAAATAATTTTAAAAAGAGAAACACATTCTGTGGAGGCTGATAAATGAAATTTTTGTACCTCTCCAGCCAGTGTAAAAATTTCAAGCTTTATAAACAATTGCCTGTGAGAATTTTTGTGTTCAAGGAAAAATAAGAAAGTAAGGGGACAGACAGTCAAGCGAGTGAAAACGAGCGAAACTGCCTGCCACTAACAATTTCACTTGCATTACTATCATTTTACTAAGAACTCCCAACTTCAAACATTTGGAAAAGCATGTAGCAGCTTGCATCCCTCGATGGTCCTGCAGAAGGCCATGAAGAAAAAGACTTTATCTACAATGAATTTCAACATTTAGCTGTACCATCCGGACTAAAAAGTTTGTCTAGACCATTGCAGTCAGGATAGAACAATCTAAAAGATGAACAAAACTAGGTTCTTCTATTGTACAGGAAAGCAGCTCAAAAGCCCTCAGAAAACCTTGGAAAACACATTCCCCCAAAATACATATTCCAGATTGGCAAGTGTAATATACCCCAGTCTCACAGGTCACTGAGTCATCTCTACATCATCTCTGAGCTATTTATTGTACTGATTGTAAAACACAGGTGATACGCTGAGTCAGTTTTGTTCATGTCAGTTAATGCTTTATGTGTTGCCTTCTATTGAGGCAGAACACTAAACCTGATGGCTCAGGTATTGTACATTCACACAGAGATTTTTCAGTGGACAACATACTAGTGCTTTTATGCTCCAAGTACAAATACCATACAAGGGTACTGACAGACTGTTGAGGTACGAGTTTTAGCAATAATTTCCACAAAATGAAAGAAAAAGTTAAATATACATGATCATGATCTGGTCCTAAAAGACACTGAGGAAATGCATTAGACACACATCAGCTATTTTAATTACCAGTTTTAAAGCTTCGCTAGTTCTTCTATACTTTATGCTTAATGAGTTTTATAACACTTTGTGTTATCTCCAAATGAAATTTTTCTTTTTTTTTTTTTAATAAGAACCTAAGAAGTAACTAAGATATTTTGTTTCCAATACACAACTGTTTTAAAAAATAATTCATACCACAGTAGTGTTCAACTGAATAGCTAGTAAATAGGAAAAGCTTCTAGCACAGGACCAGTACTTCTCAGTTATCTTTAGCTCTTGAATGCAAATAAAAATGGTTTGATAATCTAAATTCCTGAGGAATCCAGAGAGCTTATGGGCTAAAATCTTGAGAAGAGGTTGGGATACTGCAATATTCAAATATTCCTAATATTCATCTGAGATGCCATGAATGCTTCTGTGCTTGGTAAAATTCTTCACAATCTTTATTCTTCATGTTTTTTTTCCAATACCTGCTCAGCAACAAAGGTGGAGCTTTTCAGCAGAGATTTTCTCAGAGGTATTCTGCATTTTAAATGGGTAGGCATGATCCAAAGAATTTTGAAACACTAAAATGTCATGGAATGCAAATGAAGCATATGTATTTTAAGGCAGACCTCTGTCTTGGGGTTAGCTAATGAGAAATTGCTCATTTCTGATGGTACTGCTATTATATTTCATGATAGATCACAGCTAAATTTGTAAACCCACAGTAAAATAACAGAATATGCTCAGCTGGAAGGGACCAACAAGGATCATTTATCCCGTCTCCTGGCCCTGCACAGCACCATCCCCAAGAGTCACACCATGGGCCTGAGACAGTCATCCAAACTCATCTTGAACTCTGTCAGACTTGGTGCTGTGACCACTTCCCTGGGGAGTCTGTTCCAGTGCCCAAACGCCCTCTGGGTGAAAAATGTTTTCCTGATATCCAACCTAAACCTCCCCTGACGCAACTTCGTGCCATTTACCTTGAGGCCATAAGCCAAAGAATTTTGAAACACTAAA
>WAAE01020749.1:0-20191 GCA_013400495.1 Nicator chloris
AAAAAATCCTGTAACATCCACCTGCCACTGGGAATTTAACAAGCCAAGTAGATGATTGCTGCATTGGCTGCAAGTGAAGCCCAGACCTCCCATATGGCAGTGCTAATTCAGCCACCAAACGACCAGTGGTGCAGGGAAAGGTCCTCTACCCCTCAGAAGCACTACCAGAGAAAACCTGTCTTTTCACCCAAGGTATTCTGCTTGCAGGACTGGATGTTCTTTGATTTATGAGTTTGTGTTCCAAGTGTACTCAAACACCAAAAAAAAAAAAAACGGCCTCATAGTTTGAAGATATACAACACAGGGATCCATACAAATAGATAACAGAGTATTTTCCCTCCAGAGTTTACAAACTTAAACAAGCAGGTCAAACAGACAACAGTGTTCAACATGAAGAGACTTTTTGACTTACCTACCTTCAATAATTTCCTAACATTGCTGTTTTGCCACTTGTTTATACAAAGCAGTCCTTTGATTCCTTTGATTTTTAGCCAACTATAAAGGCAGAGACTGCTAACTACAACTCTCTCATTACAGACATAATGAAAAATAAAGTTCCTTTTTCTGCGACATAGCAGGAATGAGCTGTGACCATACAGTACAACACCAGGTAAGGCCACCTCAGAAGTGTGAGGTGAGAAGGGCTCAACAACTGCAGAGAGATTAAAGGATTTTGGGAAAAGCTCTGAATGTTTCAGTCAGGTACTCAGTCAGGGCTGATCTCATTCCTCTGTTCCTACAGCTGATTTTAGGTTTTACAGCCTCTCCTGTCACACAGTTTAGCAGCAGTGCATTCTGCTCTCCACAGTGCCTAATGTGTCAATCCTCCTTGCATCTGCATTCTAATTTAATTTCCCCAAATAAGCTCCCTTCTTCCCCCAACCCTGTCTTTGTCACATCTTCACCAATCATTGCTTTTAAGGAGGCTCAGATATCAAAAGAAAATTAGATAAGAAGCAGGAGTCCTTTCTAAACCCAAGCTCTCCTCATTTTTCCTTCCCGCTCCGTTTCCTCAGGGATACAGTAACATTATGGGCCTTCTCTTGATGGAGGGACCTGGTGGCCTCTTATCCTCATGCTGGGGTGGAGAGAGCTCACTCACTTGTCAGTGGCATAAATGTTTAATACTCATGCAAGCAGAACTGTCTCGTGGTGGTTTGCTAATTACCCACTCCAACAGGCTCTGGATCGGATGCCCTTAGATTATTCTCCTTTTTGGCTGCGCTTTAAAAAGTAATTACTCATCATATTTGCAGAAAAATCCAACAGTGTATTTTCACAGCAAAAGCTCTACTAGCAATGGGGAGGACACTAAAAATAGAATAAAAGAGGCCAATGATTTCTTTGATTCACTGGCACTGTTTCCAGCTCTGCCGTGTGTGACTGGAGTTTGTACAGAGAGCAGAAATCCACTGAAGATGAGATCTTCCCCTTATACCAAGCTGTGTGCATTACTACTGCTGAATGAGCAATTAGTGCAATTTGCAGAAAATTAGCAGATATTTTTAATGAGAAAAGCCGTTTGTTTCTAGGATTGCCAATTTACATGTCACAGATTTGGTGGTATAGAATTCCAAAATATAACTCAGCACTTCAATTAAAGCATTCATGGAGCTCTGATGTGTGTCCCTAAAACACAGAATTTAAATAAGAATGACTGCATTATTCAATATCAGACAAGCTGAAACAGAAAATTATCCAAAAGTATAGCAGATAATTTTTTTTTCCAGTCTCAAGATTTTACTTTACCAAAGCTGACTAAACAGCTGGAATTTCAGAAATGCCACTTTATCACAAAGTGCATCGATAACCAGGGAAAAGAGATGGTTTTGATTGATTACTTGTTAAAATCAGTGAAAATTAAAGCTACAGTGAAACACAGCTAGAGTATAAGAAAACTTAGTGATAGTGCAAGAAGAATAAAAGGACAGAAGGGGACTTGGTCACCAAACTTACTGTCAAGGTGTCTATATAACAGGCAATGCAGAGGCCAAAAGCAGAAAGTGCCAGTATGGAAGAGGCTGACAAACTTCCCTGCAGTTTCAAACCTGAAAAATTAAAACCAGGAACAACATAGAAAACAGAATGATAATAAATTCATATATACAATGACATTAACGTGTGACATATGGCTTGAAAAGTCACTTTATAGAATCACAGCTAATAGAGATTAGTACATGAAGGTTTTGCCTTGAAGAAATGCTTTTCACAGCCATGCCTTTGGCAGCTCTGCATCAAGTGGCTGCAAAAACATAGCTTCAGTTCATATTCCTACAAACTCATTTCAGATTTTACAAAGAATGCTTGTCAACACTAAGGATAAACAGATTTACTCTAATCATTAGAATTAGTCATTAAACAAAGGAACTTCCAAAGGTAAATATTCATCCTATTAACAGGTTTCATTATAAAACTGCAGCAGGTTCTTACTTTCAAGTTTATTCTTTTTCAAAAATCCTCTAATGTCAACGCTGGCATTTTCAAATTATCTTAAAAATAGAAAATTGAAACTGAATTAATTTTTGTTTTCAAACCATTATCAGCCCAAAACAACATTTAGAGAAAACCCAGTTGATGCCCTCTCTTTCTTGTAGCCAAGAAGGATGCAGAAAGAAAAAGGGATTCTTGATAATCAATAAGTGAGCAAGTGAAAAGAAAACACTTTTGTCCTCATCCCTTTTACTCCAAAGCCTGAAATAGAAACCTGAGCTTATGCATTCAGGAGAGTGAAATCAATGCAACAGTGGCACACCATAAAAGACTACAGTGGATGTATGTAGGATGAATTCAAAACTGAGGAAGTTGGTTCTTGTCATCTTGGCAAAACTCTTCTGCTTTATTTTTTATATGACTGCTGGCTATGTTATACCATAAAGAATGCAAAGGCTAAGCGTTATTCTGAGAAAGATATAACATATTTTTCATTTACAGCAAAAACTCCAAGTCCTGGTTTTAAGTGCAGACCTTCTGTGGCAACTGAGTTTGCAGCTAAATTTGGGTTTTTACTACTGATATACTGATGAGTTTAATCATGAAAACAAGTATCACACAGGTCAAAACACTCTGTAGCAGCTTCCACACAGACATAAAATCCACAGATGAGGAGNTTGGTAGCCATGCCTGAAACTACTCACTGCCCCAAACCAGCAGAGGAAATTGTCCAACAGCTCTGAGTTTTTGTTGTTACTAAATTAAATTTTTATCCTACCAAAAAATTGTTGTCGGCCTTCCAAATTTCTCCCCCTCTGTGGTTTTTGGGGTTTTTTTTGTATTTTCCTCATGCAGAGGTAATTTCTGTGCTGTTCTATCAGAAGTCAAGTACCTTATGACAAGTAATTTATAAACTTTTTTAGTGTTTTCCGACTGGCTCCCTGTTATTTTTTTCTGCAGCTTGAGCAAACTCTACAGAATAGCAAATGAATATAGGGTTTAACTGCTGTACACGCCACCTGAATTTCCATGGGCAATTGCGAGGGGAAGCAAATGTACTCACACACCCATGGGTAGTTCAGACCAGGCAATTTCACCTGTTTCTCCAAAAGGTCTGCATTTGGAGCATATGTTGATTATGTTGACCAGTTTACATAGTGGCAAATGCAAGCTTTTGATAAGCTAGGGTACTATTACAATCAAACACTGCCCACATTTTAAATTACCGCTGTTTCTTATGCAAGGTGTAATGTAGGATAATGCACGTAGCTTTACAGCTCGTTTTGAGTTTCAAAACAAGCTGCAATGCAATCACCTATTAACCTTTTCATCCCACGGGTTTTTCTACAAAAAGTTAATATCCCTGACAGCTCCTTGTTTATTTTCAGATCCATGCACTGCTTGCCATTAGTGACCTTGCAAGCAGACTCAAACCTTAAAAGTCCCTGACCTTGAAGTCATTAAAATCCAATCACACACCGGGCAGGCTTCCATATTCATTAGGACAGCAAGAAGATAGATTTGAACATGCCTTTGAAGTGACCAATACATTCATCAGCCAATTTCCATCTTCTTCAACAATTTCAGATCGCTCAGGGATATTACCAGATTAATTGATACAGAAAATCTTTTGCAACAAAACAGTAGCAATGTTAAGCAGATGCAACATGTTTCTAATTAAAAAGGCTACGATCAAGCATAAGTCATAAATTATAGGTTGTCCTATGAATATCCATAAGAAGTTCTTACAACGGTTCTTTTTGCTTATGCTTTTGGTGTAGGAGTCAGAGCATTTTTTTCAAAAGTCATGATAATGAAACTAGCATCTAAAAATAAGAAAAGCCATGTCTACAGCTAAATGAAACCTCACATAGGAGATTTTTGTTTTTTAAAAATTAAACACATCACTGGAACCTGCTAATTAACCCTATTAAGTTCTTATATCTTTATTTCATACGCCGCTTTGGAAGGTAAAATTTCAAATCAAAGATAAGATTTATAACAACCATAGAAAGCACAACAAAAGCTGAAACACAGATCTTGAGGAAACATTTTCTCCATCCTATTTTGACATACACTTGTCTCCATCTACACAGACTGTTCTCATAGAAAAGTGAAATTTGTGTGAATATGCTTTGCAGAAAAAAGACTTTTTTCACATTGGGTTTATGCAGGCATGATTTCTTCCAAATTTAAAGTGAGAAAGATTTGAAAAAGGATGGGATAAAGGAAGAAGTTTCAAATACGTAAATGGCAAACCTCAAATGAATTACTACCTGTCAAACAGGTTGCTCAAAACTCTGTGTTTGCTCTTCTCACAAACCACATTTACAGCAATAGTGTTCAAAAGACTTTTACATTTACCTGGAAAAAGCCACAGTTGTATCAAAACATTTTCAAGGGGACTGAGCTTCAATACTTTGGTCAAAGGTCTCTCTGCACAGAAGGTAGCTGAGGGCAGGTTGCAAGCTTCTCTTGAATTTTTAAGCTTGTTGCTTTTTTGTGCGTGGGGAACCCATCCATGTGAGTTTTCATCAAAGCACAGACGAGAGGCTTTAAAAACCCAGGTTTCTTACTCCTTGTCTTAAAGTCAAAAATATCATTGATAATTAGCAATTTCATGGTAGCAGACATTTGAGTTTGTTTTTTACTGGGATCTGTCTGAGGCACCTCAGTGTTAACAAATCAAACCAAAGACCTGTTGGAAAGAACTTTTAATTCAGAAGGCTTTTGCCTGATTAACAGCTTTTAAGTAACATTTACAACAAATCACCACTTCTTTCAGATCCCCCCAGCTGTCTGATGGCAGAAGCCAAAAATGACACGTCCTGCAGGGAGCTGACCCACAAAAGTACTGTATTTTGGTGATCACAGTCCAGCAAATAACTTCAATGAATGCAAGCTTGTCAGGAAAAACAACAACAACAAAAAGCCCAATCAAACAAACAAAAACACACATGCACAAAAAAACCCAAAACACCCACTAAACAGAGGAGAGGAGAGGAGAGGAGAGGAGAGGAGAGGTTCGGAGAGGTTCGGAGAGGTTCGGAGAGGTTCGGAGAGGTTCGGAGAGGTTCGGAGAGGTTCGGAGAGGTTCGGAGAGGTTCGGAGAGGAGAGGAGAGGAGAGGAGAGGTCAATATTGCTTGAAAATGCATTCCCCTAGAAAAGAAAACGCTGTTGTCTTGAGAATATAGTATATAACAGGCAACTGGTTATTTTCCCATGTTTGTTCAAGACCATGTGATGAATGTCCCGAAACAGCATCTGTAACTATAAAACTAGTATAATAGACTTTCCATACTAGTGCACAGTAAACAACTGGATAGAGCACAATAGTGTCAGTATCCTTTGTGTAATGGTCAGGTATTTTTCATTTATACTGTCCTTTCATAACCTGCATTGTGCTCGCATTGAGCCAAAGCTCAAAGCCTTTGGCACCCAGTTACACCATAAATTGAAATAATGAGAATGGTTTTATATAGTTCTACAAAACGTGTCTAGGGTGTTGTGTGTGTAATGTGAACAATTTTGCAGCCAAGACTCTTCCTGTGGAGAAAGCTAAGACCTTGAGCTTTCCTCTGCTTCTGGAGAAAGCAGGGATATTTATGGCCATAAATGCACTGTTTTGAAAGCAACTAATTTTAACAGGCCCATTAGTCTTTATTGAATTAATATAAATAATTTTCCTTCAAGCAAATTAGGTTCAGGAGCATAAAGTCAATTATCTGGCATTACCTTTGCACACAGGAGAGACATTTCAAGCCATTACATCATACAAGCCACAAACTCAGCAAATTAAATACACCCCTGAAATTTCAGGAGAACAGCAACTGAGAAGGTACCTAAAGCAGTATATAATCATTTATTAATATAGATAATATTTTAAAGCAATAAAACTGTTTGAGCAAAAATCATACATACTATAGCACCTTAAATACCTGTTTTTCGGTATAAAATGGGAAAATTCAGCAATCCCTTTCTCATTGTTTACAAAGGAGATTTCTCTCTAGGGTTTTATTTTGGAAAAGTAGTTAACACTAGTTATTATTTGAATGATGAAAGCCAAATAAAATTTTAAAAAATAACAAAAAATAAAGCTGTACAGAGAAACATACATTACAATTTAGCAACTGTACATTCTTATATTTGCCACTTTGTGTTTATATATCCTGCGTTGTTTTCTATTGACATCAGCACTCTAATTCCATTTTTAAACACAGTTAAGTTCACAAAGGACTGGAGGATCACTAAGATTTTGATTGCTGAGGGGCTGGGAGCCTGTTGCATTGAAATTACTCTGTGACCTCCTCTGTACCTTGGAAAAACTAAAATCAGGTTCTAAAACTTTCCCCCATGCACAACCAATCCTACAGCCAGGCAGTTTGGATATATGAAAGGGAAAACCATCAGGTGAGTGTGAGGCCATTGAAAAACCAAAACCAATAAGGATGCACGGAAATAGTCAAATGGAGCAGGTACAAGGGTTGTGGTGCACTAGGCCAGCACAGAGACAGCACTGATCAGCCTCTGGACCATATTATCCATGTTTGGTCTGAATTTATTATCCTTTAATATCACTTCCAATATTTAAATGAATGCCCCAAATTATTTTTGTGAAATTTCCATTTTTCACTTCAATTTTGTAATTATTTGACTGCGGAACTTAAAACAAATAGTTTTCTATGTCATTATTAGTCTCGCTCTCATATTGTCTTTTTTTAGAATGTTCCTACTAAGCTTCCAGATTTCTTCAACAAAAGATGGGTTTCATCCCACAGCCCCAGTTGTTTAAGAAAGCACTGATCTAATGTTCTCAGTGTGTTTTAAGTGGGCATAACAATTACCTGAAAATATTTCACCAAATAACTTACTTTCATGCTACAATATTATGTTAGGAACCAATTTCCCAAAACTCATTTTCTTTAAACAAGGATGAAAATGCACTTAGACATGGATTTCCTGTTCATGGCCCCAGCTGTAATTTCAGCTTTAATATAATTATTATTTCTGTGTTTACTAAGCCTCCAAAGTGCCTAGTACAGAGCCAGTAAGTGCCTAGTCAACTTGGTAATAGAGCCCAACTTAGGACAGTAACAATGGGTCCTCTTCAAAGGCAGAGCTAAACAAAGTGTCATTGTTTTCCAAGCCACAGAAGTAGAAGGATGCTCAAAATAGCAATGAACCTAGGAAGAAAAATATTAAGACACTGACCTGATACTAAAAAAAGTAAAGAAGCAAACCATACATCCCAGGAAACAGAGGAGTTACTCAAGGGGGGAAAAAAACCAAAATCACATCAGCAGTAATTCTTTATTATGGACACTTAAAATTTTTCTTATTTGGTTGTATGCCTGCATCTTAAAAAAAGCTTGATTATAGGGGTTGCACACTGCTATGTTCTGGTTTTTTCCTCCTTTAGCACTGACAGGAATAGACATTAAATTCTTCATGGACTGCATTATTTTTTTCTTCAGACCAAACACAGGAATTAAATCTTTGTTCTAGACAAAGGGAAATATTCCTCAGCTACTTCAGTATTATTCAGGCATAGATTTTGCCACCCACTGATCAGCAGCCACAAAATCTGCCATTCTCCTGCACTGCAGAGAAAATTGTTTAGAGAATCGTAGAATCCTTTAGGTTGGAAAAGACCTTTCAGGACATCCAGTTAAACCCATCACTGCCAAGTTCATCACGAAACCCTGTCCATAAGTGCCACACCTATACCCCATTTAAAAACCTCCAGGGATGGTGACTCAACCACTTCCCTGCACAGCCTGTTCCAATGCCTAAAACCCCTTTTGATGAAGAAATTTTACCTAATAGCCAATCTGAACCTCCCCTGGTACAACTCGAGGCCATTTTCTCTTGTCCTATCATCTGTTACTTGAAAACACAACCTTATTTTAGAAAGGAAAAAAAAAATCATAATCAAATGAGAAAAGACTCTGCAGTAGAAAGAGTATAAAGAAGTTAGCAATTTCAAAGTTAAATTTAACACAAAGTGATCCCAGGAGTTCACAATAGCAGCAGCTAAAATGTAGGTGGTGATTTTTTTGGTGCAGAAGTGGGTAGTGACTTTTAGTGCACTTTATATTTAAATTAGCTCAAAGTGTACGACTGAATTACCTAGATACCATCTAACCATCTCAAATAATTACAGAAAGGTATGTGATCTTCCATCTGACTAATGATCCCAAAACGTTTCTTCTAGAGGGAACCTGGCATGACATTGAGCAGGGGACAAATCACAAAAATGAGGACAATCAGAAAGTTACTTTTGCTTCAGTCATAAATAATGTGAAAAACTTGATGCAGCTGCTCCACAGGGACTCTGTAATGCAAAGACAGAGAATTTTGATATCCCTTTCCCCTACCTCATGCTGCAAGAAATGCTTGCCAAGATATATCAAATCAGTATCGACCTTTACAGATAAGCAGCATATCATGGAAGTTTGAATTGAATCTTGAGAATAACAACATGCATGAAACACACCAAAGATTTAAAATACCAAGTAATAGGGGGTGGGGGAAGAGAGAAGGATTACAGTAAGAGGCCAAGACTAATGGTAAGGCAGAGTGGAGCATTGTTTGGAATAAAAATATGTTGTCACAGCTAGAACCTGATAAAACATTCCTACAAGACAGAAACCAGATCTTTAGCGTTCATAAGAAATGTTCATGCTGTATGTCAAGTTTATAGGCCAGGAAAGCACTTCAACAGAGAGGAAATGTGCTCTACACAAGTGTTTCACAGTAGAGTCCTCAAGATCTGATAAGGGAAATCCATTGGTTACAGAAACATAATTATGTAGCAAAGGAGGGAATACAGTTTTTAGATGCATCCAAATATGTTATAACTCCATCCTGCAAAGGATCCACATCACTGGAATTGCAACTGTGGTTCAAGTTTTCAATTTGCTACTCAAAGGGTTCACAGGAAATCTCACTCTAATAGTCAAGCATCAATTAAAATCCGCAGATGGCAAAATTTAATGATGCAATTAAGTAATTTTGGTTATTTCCCAAGCTGAAATTTAACATACATAGCTCTCAGGACAAATACCTTCAAGATAAAGCCAGATTCTGTCTCTTCCCCTTTCTTCTTGCACAGGTTTAGTTACGCTTTTTGTCACTTTCATGAAACGAGGCCGCTTTTGCCTCTTTGCTGTTTTCCCTGGAGCAGACGTTGCAGCCTTCCCCCACTGCCAGCAGGTGTAAGCTGTCATCCAGCCTGACTGCAGCTCTTCAGCTCCTGGCCTCTCCTGCCCATTTGCTCCTGGGGTCTCACTTGCTCTTCCTCCCATCCCTGGAGGCTCTACTTCCTTGTCAAGACCAAACTGAAGGACAGGGATGAGTCATGAAAATGGGTAGATGACCACAAGGGAGAGACAAATTTAATATTGCATAAAGAAAAAAAAAAAAAACAAACAACAAAACCAAAAACAAACAATAATCATTCAATTTACACATTTACTATGGTCTGGTGGTCAGAAACACATTAAAAATACAAATAAAAGCCAAACTAAAGTAGTCCTGTAGCAAACCCACAATGCTGGAGCTAAGATAAAAGGAATGAGGAGCAATACATTTATAAAAGCTGACTCACAAAATAAACAGAAAGAAGGATGGCTTTTCAGAGAAGGACTGAGCAACTGAGGGGATATTAGGATAAAACTAAGTAAATATTGAGTTCATCATGAAATTACATCTCACAAGAAACTTTTTTTAGTGGCATGTTTACAGTGCTCTATTTAGACTGTACTACTGCATGTCTGGAATGTTGTAAAGGCAGAAAAAGGCAAAGAAAGTTGAAACAGCAAACTAGTAGAGGCTCTTGAACATATGGCTTACAAAACAAAATTAAAAATATTTGTATTCTCCCTGAGGAAATCGAACGTAAAAATGAGTGCAGCTCTGCATAAATACACGGGATCAATGAGTAGGCAAGTTAAGTGTTTAATTGAATCCTGTGCAATGGATACAAGCTAACAAATACAGCAGTTTCTTTCAAAATTTTTAGGCTTATGCAGTTTAAAAATTAATCTGAAATAGACATTCCAAAAGCCTCGTGCACTCACAGATGATAGTATAATAATGAAATATATGTGTGTATATATATAAAGAGGGATTGCATATATGTGCATTTATAAACACATGGACACATAGAAATATCCCAACTTACAGATAAATCATTTTGTACATATAATTTGGACCACAGATTGCAGCAGTGGTGAACTACTAGGGAAAGAAAAAAATCTATATTCATACTAATTCCAACAGCCATTTATAAGAACTTGCAATAAATAGCATTCAAAAAAATAATTCATAGCACACTATCTACATTGGTCTTCAAACATCCTACCTGAGCTATCAGATAACTTTTAGTACTTCTGAAGTTGTCAATAATAGGTTTATGGATTATTCTTAAATTGAGAAGCTCACATATATTTATTAGAAGTAAATTATACAACAGCACAAGGCATTGTCAAAATATATTAGCAGTGATGCAAAATTGCAAACGATTTGGCCAACTTGATCAAATCAAAGAGGGTTGCACCCTGCTGCAGGAAAAGAGTCACTTGAAAAACAGCGGAAGTTTTAACTCCCTGGAGATCTACTTTGTGTATGCTTGAGGGCCTCTTGCAACAAGAGAAGGTACTTTATAACCCCTAATTACTTGGAAAGTACAAGATTGGAAAATTCAGTCCTAACTCAGCACTACTTCCTGCATCCACTTCAAACAAGTTTTAAATTTCCTAAGAGGGTTAGTTCAAACGAGTTCCATGCAATAGGTTTCACACACTTTCCCAAGGTACTCGGTGTGACCCGTCCCAGTTCCTTACTAATTGCACCTGCACAGATATTAAAGTGTCCAGAAACTTTCCTCCCTCTTCTGCTGGCAATCCTGACCTTAGACATTCAGGCTGCCAGCACACAGGCCACGGTTCAATAAGAGGAGGTGTTCAATAGGAATTCTGGGCAGCAGCAGCCACCTCCTGCCCCTTGCCACTGCTGCCTCCCTCCTCTGCTCTGTGCTGTGCTAACACAGCTGCCAGCACAGCTGTCAGCCCGGGCCAGGGAATGAAATGGGATAAAAGAATAAAGGTGAGGAGAAGGAGGTTTTATTTTTAATCTAAATCAGTTCCCTGATCTGATTTGATGCACTTCACACCCTCGCAAGCAATTTTCAGGGACTTGGCAATAGAAGATATGGTCAGGGAAAGGTACTACTTAAACTGTCATTGTGGTATCAGGGAACTGTATTCTCATTTTGTGCTTTAACCAGCTGACAGCTCGGGAAGAGAGTAAGCAAGATAGGAGATACACACGGACAACTCACTCCATCCCAGTATATTGCCACTTGGGTTAAACTCCCCTAAAAATGCCTATTTTATTTTCTCACTTCTTACCATCTGAGACACCATGAGCTTTCTAAGTTATCAGAGTGTCAGATGGATTTAAAGTGAGATTACAACATTCAGCGGATTCTTAACCACTCATTTAGGTAACACAGCTAAAAGACATTCTCTACACACTTTGAGTAAAACAAAGGCTACATTAAAATGAGATTAATCTTAGGTATCTTCCATTATTTCATCTTAAACACATAAAGAAAAAACCTATTTGCCATCATCTTATCAATTTAATATTATTTTCATAATCTTAAAAAAATATCTCTCTCAATGTCATAATTCATGGGGAAAATGCACTCTCTCATGCAGTCTGAAAGAAAGGTCTTTTCTCCTGGGTTCAAGGCATTTTGTTGCTTGTCCACAAGTGCTCAAAGCCAGGCAGATTGTAACTCTGTGGATTAGCTCTAATTAAATTTCAAAGTTGCAGTTGCAGCAGTGTGGCCTGGCATGAGGCAATGAATGACTTGGGCTCACAAACACCTGCAACAAGGAGTTCCTTGAGCAAGGCATTAATACTGTCAGAGTAGATGGAAAAGGAAGGCTTTGAGCACCTGAGCTCTCCCTGTGAATAGAAACAATTGCCATCAGTAACCCTCCATTTCAGAAACATCAGGGACTTAGGTCATCCCTGAAACTAGGATTTTAGGTCATCCCCAAGCTTTTGAATGTATATTAGTTACAATAACCTCTTTATATGTAATAATCCTTTATATTCTGGTCTATTTTTACTCACAGATGGAGTAGAACTTACACTATAGTTTCAGCCAACCTTCATCACTATCAAGTGTGACACATTTCTTTCACTGTAAAGCCCCAGAAAGTCTTTTATATGAACAAAATATTTTCTTAATGGCTTCTGTGTGAATGCTAAGTCATCAAAATTGTACCTTGTTATCATTTTTATTGCTGTTATGGGTGTGTTAATGAAATATAAATTGGAACTGAGGAAATCTTTCTGTTTTATTTTGACTTGTCCAAGCCAAATACAGTTCCTAAAGCCTCTATTTCAATGTTGCTATAAGTACTTTTCCATTTCTTCACTTACATATCATTTTCTGATACCATTACTAACTGAAATTATCTCATTTTAGAAATAATTCTGCTACACAATCTGACCTATGCAGCTATCACAGTGCAGGCAACAGGGAGCCAGAGGTTTCTGGCTGCTTACATGTCAGTGTTTAAGTTCTGGTCCAAGTCTAGCCCTCGCTATGTTTAAAACCAACATCCTAACAGCTGCCATTAAAATTAGGAATTTAACAGGGGTAGTTCAAATAAAGTCATTCTCCACTTTGAAAGTCCCCTCTTACTTCCACAAGACCCCAAATTACTTCTAGAAGAGACAAAAAGAAATACCATTTAAATTTTATTCCGCTTACCCCCCTGTACTTGTGTTTTCTATCACAGCAATTAGAGCAGGGAAGTTGCTGTACCAAAGTTTGGTGCAGCAGACCTTTGGCCTGTAGTGTGGTTGGGTTATTTTATTTGAGTAATGGTCCTTGGAAAGAGAATGCTGTGTGACACTGAGGGCCAAACCTTCAGATGGCATCACCTGGCACAATGCCACTGGTTCAGTGGTATGGAACACAAATCCTCTGGGCAAAAGATGCATCATTTTATGGTTGGAATGCACCACTCACATTTTGTGTATTATTGTAATTCAGCTGGATAAAAACTGCTAACAGCTGAAAACTGAATCCTTCCAGGAAAACATGAAACTGGCTTCTAAGTAAAGAGTCCAAACAGTAACTCATTTGAAAAATTAAACATCTTATAGATTACTCTGGCAACAATTTCTAACAAGTCCAGCACTGAGATTGTCCTATGGCATTTTTTTCATTCCATAATAGTGTTCATTGGTAAGAGAATACCAAAAATTCCCTTCCACTAGCATGCATGGTTTGATGTTAAGCCATGTTTTCCTGATATCAGCTGTGAGTTAGTGTGGGTATTTCCATATGACAGAAGATACTGGTGAGGAATCATGTGCTGGGACACCAAAAATGTGAGAAGGAACAAATGGGAGATTTATTAATAGTGCATACCATGCAACAAGGATAGATTTTTGACTTTCAAGAACTAAAAAAATGAGGGGAGAAAGGAAAAAGGTTAATATAGAAAGTCAGAATTGCAAGAAAAAAATCCAGAACTCCAAGTCTGTTAAGGAAAAAACTAAATAATTGCTCATCTAATTCAAAACTGAGCAAGTTGTAAATGAATCCTACAATAAGAAACTGATTAAGTGGTTAAAAAAAACAGGAGAGGGAAATTTTTCACAATTACCACTGGATGATTTCTCATTTTCCCATTTGCAGAAAACCTGGAGAATTTGAAACTAAACCCACAGGAATAAAACTATCATTTGCTCCCTAAGCATATTCAGTTCTGACTGCCTGCTCTTATTAACCAGCTTGTCACCAGAAAATGTTCCTTATTAAATTGTACAAGTAATAAATTGTTATTATAATAATGTTTCTCCGTTCCTCTTCATATTATTGTAACCAGATTGGCATTGTATTTGCTATACTTTGTACTCTAAATGTAAACATTACCAATTATTTTCGTTACAAAACTGATGTTTGTGTTGTTAATTCAATTTTCCCGCAAGCAGCTTTGCTCTTTTTCATGTAAGCCAGGTGATAACACTCTGACAGACAAAAAAAACCTCTGCTACCAGGCTGTGGTCATATTAGAGTTAATATAAATTTCACAGAGGCAAGTCAAATGGAGAGGCAGCAATAGGAGAGCATTTGAGAGCAACAGAATTCAGAGCTTACTTCTATAATTTGGGAACACAGAGAGGGAAATGGCATCTTGCTAGAGCTAGCAATGTTTATTGTAAAAGTACTTTGAGCATAGTCATGCTAATGATCTATAACACATTTTCCGCTCTCTACAAGGAAAGTTGGCAAAGTATGAAAAGAGAATGGAGGCAAGGGAACGTCTTACCCAGAATGAGAACAGAGCTGAGGGAACTAAAGAAATGAATCAAATTTAACAATGAAGATATATGGCATCAAAACTGAGACAAAATCATAAATGCAATTTTTACAGCTTGACGCGTTGCTCTGACATACTAATGCTGACAAATTTGAGAGAGTACTTCAGTGCCTGGTTCAGAGCCATATTTTCATTCACTGTATTCCTCCTCTGTTTACATCAGAAACCCAGTTGGACCTTTTAATGGCTACTGACCCACATCCTTCTATGGTAGTTCCATACTAGATAAAATGGCTTAGGATTAAGAGAGGGAATACTGACGTAACAGGAATTCCAGGATGCATTACCTCTATAAAAGACATGATTCCTTTGGGAGAGGAGGAAAGAAACGTGAACGTTTTGTTACAATTTCAGGAACCAGCAGTCTCTTTGGAAAACAGCCACTTTTGGATGCTTGGAGATAATCCTTTCTGTGACCTGTCCAGAAGTACCTGTTCTCTCTTCCCCAGTGTCCTTTTGTATACAGTTCCTGATTAATAAATCTGTAGCACCTAAACAAGCTTAATTTTCCCTTAGACAGCATCTCAAGAAGGAGCATGTGAAGAGCAGCTGAGGTCACTTGGTCTGTTCAGCCTTCTCTTCAGAAGAAGAGGAGACTGAGGAGGGACTTCATTGCAGCTACAACTTCCTCATGAGGGAAAGAGAAGGGACAGGCACTGATCTCTGCTCTCTGGTGACCAGGGACTGGACCCATTTTTCCTAAGAACCATCACATAGCAATAGAGTAAGATGAAGAATGTTTAAACACCTTAACACAAAATTTTCACATCTGTTTCCTGAACTTTCAAGGAAGTTCTTGAATTTGATGTGGTCACGATAGTCCTGAAATAATCCAAATCATTGATATAATGACATAACAGCAAACAAATCTCTCAACTTGCTTTTTACAAAGGCATGGCTATAGTCAACAGCAAATTCCCAAATGCATGTTGCCACACATTATTTCCCATGATTTGAAGATGTATAATATCAGGAAAACATACTTTGAAAATGGTGAGATGCAGGGATATTAGGCTATCTTAGTCTGCTTTGGTAAAGGATATGTTACAAGTGGTACCTCATGAAAATCTCAAACCAGAGAATTCTTTCACTGATCCTGATAAAAACAACAATAATTAAGGACTTCAGAAAACCTTATTCTATTAATAACAAAGAACAACAGGGGAAAAATAAAAATAGGCTTTTATCTCAAAAATATATGTTATTTTTGTAATTTTATTTTAGAGAATATTCAAAAACATATTTTGATCAACTACACAAAATGTAATCTTTTGAAACTGATAGTTTTCTTAAAGAAATAACTTGTTTAAGCATTTTCAATTCATGACTACTGATTTAGACCATAAATGATCAATATTCACTTCATCATATCTAATCATTTTCAGCAAATTATACTTTTCTGACTCTTCTAAAACAATAAGCAGAAGAATCTAAGTTTAAAACTGGGATCTTTGCTCATTCCATATTTTGTAATATTTGACTTCTACTTTGCACAGTGCTGTACAGAACTGAGGCCAGAGAAAAGTTCCTAATCCAAGGAACTCAAAATGCTTTACTGGTGGAGGGGAATAAAGCAGCATCATTCACATTCCAGAGAAGACAAGCCATTGTCAGAGGGAGATTTCAAATCAATTGCCCGAGGTCACAAGTTGAGTCACTTGTGCAGCTCTCTTTTAAAATTAAAACAAAATCTCCCATTAATGCAATTGGAATGAGCAAACACCCTTAGCATACTTTAGTTGCAAAATGTGTCTTCAGATACTAGAGATGCTATTTTCCAACACACCTGGAAAAAGACTGCAGGTCTTGATGGTAGTCAATAATTTGTGCTTCCAGGAGCAGCACACTAAGATGCAATCTGGATCATTGCTTTTCTTGTGAATTTAAACAGGAAGACACACTTTAGTGCCAGTGTTCTGAAGAACCAGAAGTTCAGTATTTCACAGCCTGCCTGCTGCAGCAACTCTGCTCAAATTCTCAAGTTTCCATCACAAGTTGTCTCTCACAGACTTATGTGGATGCAAGGGACTCGCAGGCCTTGTGAAAACAGAACAACCTTTCCTTTCACTGCCTGCATCTCAGACTTTTGAGCTCTGGGTATTTCTTTTACCACCTTTAAAAGCTTTAAAAGGGCATCTGTTGATTCTGCATTGCAGTCTTTAAAAATGGACTTTTAAATGAAGATAGCAACTTGGAGTCACTACATCTGTCTCTGTGAAAAAAATCACATATATCCTACTCTTCTGTGTGAAGGGTTAGTCTGTATGGAGATAGCAGCCAAGAAACCAGTAATTTTTCATGCATTTCAACAGATCTTAAAACTGATATTTGCATACTATTGATTTGTTATGTTTGGCCATCTGTTTGTGGGAGAAATACTGTAGGCATATTTAATTTTTCTTTGACTTTGCTTAAAAAGCTTACCAAAACCTTATCTCCTTTTTTTTTGTTTTGTTTTTCCTTTTTCCCTCATAAATGTAATGGGTTCTTTTCATCCTGTTGGGGAAATGCTATATAATGATAAGCCAAGTTTTTCATATTACCCTTACTGAAGTATCATCTGTGGGTTCCTCTAGGATCTGAATCACTGAATGCCTGATTCTAAGAACTTTTTTTCACTCTAGTGACTTCATTTTGACACTTTTACAGTTAAATGGAAAGCATGGTTTTACATAGCTTAAGTCTGTATTCCTCTGTTTAAAATCCTCTAAACAATGCCAATGATTTTGAACCAGTTAATACCTTTAAACAGCAGATCAAGATTGCTCAAAAAATACACATTAGACAAGGACAATGTAAAATCTACATTTCACTTCAAAATGAGCTAGAAGAAGACCTGCTATACTAATACCCTGGAAGCAATATCATGTATAAATCCTTTAACAGCAGCCGCTTTGAACAGAGTAGCTGATCTGAAATGCCCTGTGATTTAAATCCGAGTCATACACAAAGTAATCCTCAAACAACTGAATCCTATTAAACTTTCCAAAACATCTGAATTTGAATTTAACAAAAGCAAGCATTTTTAAAACCCTACTTTTAAATACACATTTAACCTTAATCTCTTTTTTTGACTCTTTCTTGGAGCATACCACCTGTACATCCATCTCAATTATATGTTCATGTATATACATATATTTGAATGTATAATGTATGCAGCTTGCTAAGGACAGATTCAAATGAGAATTTTTCTCAGTTCTAAGACTACCACTACAACTGTCAATTTCTGATCACAGTTTGGACAGCAATATGCTGTATCTATGCTTTTTCAGCTGGTAAGCAGGGAATATTTATTTGGCTTTTTTTTTTTCTTTCCCAATACAAGAAAATTAGAAAAAAGTCAAAACTAACCAAACAAAAAGGCAAACAAAATGAAGCAAACCCCGTTTCCCCCCAGGCCCCAAGCAAGACATTTTGCAATTCATACTGAGACAACATAGGATAGCCACATAAGAAGAAATAATTTATAACAAGGCATATCAATGTCATATCAACACTTAGGCCTATTGTTATGGTACTCATTTGCAAACAAGGGTTGGGTTGGTGCAGATCTGTGTGTGAGAAGTCCTGATTCAGATTACTCCTCTCTGGACTGATATGAAGGGAAATTTATCTTCTTATTAGTCTATCACTATTCCAAACATAAGATGGCACAACTCCACTACATGCATTTCTAGAGCTGAATATCAAGAAAGCAGCTCAGGAAGATTTCTTTTATTTATTTACTGGCCTTGTATCAGTGGCTATATTTTTCCTATCAACTCAAATCCATGACAGGGGAGATGATTCAACTTTCTAGCCTGCCTCACACCACATCAAGAGAGGACCCAGTGAAGCTGCCAGCTTCAAATCAGACAATTTATTAATGGTATAGCTTATGGCACTCAGAGGCATTGACTCTTTACCCTGAAGCCCAAAACCACGAGCATTCAAAAAACTAGTAGTTCTCCAGCTTCTCAATTTTTATCTGTTTTCTTGAGAATTGGTAAAAAGGACCATTCTTCATCCATTCTTCAGTTCAAAGGCCAGTGTCTTTACTGAGCCACATGCAAAAGCACCAAAGCAGAGGCAAACATCCACTTCTGTCAGCTTTACTACACCTGTACTACACAGAAGGCAACTTGCACAAAGGGCAAGGATGAAAGGTTGGAGACAACATCTAATTCCAACAAGATTCACCAGCAACTACCCCTCAGAGATCTCAGTGCCTCAGGAAGCTAACATCCATGCTCAGTTTCTCCATATCTTTAACAGAGAACTTACAAGTTTAAAAAGTGGGAAAAAGTTTAAAAAAAGAGGTTCATTACTTGGACTAGCAGTAACCAAGTAAATTAATTTCAGCTTTCCATCTCCTCAGTTGCTTCTCACTGATGGTACTTTGTCTTTCTCCTAAGTAGGAATAAAAGCAGTAATTCATCCTCTGTCTGGCTTTCAAAGACTGAAACACTTAAGTTTTTTTAAAAAGGTTTGTTGGTAGTGATATCTTTGCAGAGTGATGAATGATGCTATTGTATTGTTGGTATCATACTGACGTCTATTCAAGCCCTAAGAAAATCTTTTGTGAACCTTGTAAAGTTATTTCTATGGAACAACATTCAAAATGAAATCAATAAATAATGTGACCTGAAGACACAGTGAGCTGCTCACACTGCCTGTGCTATTTCTAGTACAAGTCTCCCCTAGGCTCATAAACTTCCTGTCACTTGTCCAGTGGACTTCAACACAAATTTGAATGATTCAGCTGGACAAGTGAACTCAAAAGTAAACAGTGAGAAACAGTCTTATGACATGATAGAAATCCTGATTTTTTTCAAGTTCTGGAGCCACTGAAACAGCCAATATGAAAGTGACATTCCAAGCATAGTGTATTTCTACATAACATTTTAAAAGGTTTCTGAAGTTACCTTTCTTCCCCTCTGACAGCTCCTAGTTTTAATTCAGCCACTTACTCCGTTTTTGTGATGTCAAAGTTTTTTTTCCCTTTTATTTTGTATTCCAGACTATTAAACTAGGCTATGGCACACAGAGAGACATAGAACAATAATAAGAATTAAAATTATTTGAAGAAATGACAGAAGCTAAGGGAAACATGACTTTAATTTGTTCTTGCTCTATGTCTCCTTGCCTTTCATTGGCCATGAAACAAAGTGCATTTGAACTTTACAGGGGGGAGAGAAACCACAACAACTCCCCTTTGAAATGGCTACTGGATGAGGATTCACAATTTCTCATTTGTTCTCAGTGCTATGATTACACCCAGACAAGAACACCACAAAATAAAACACACCCTTACTCATCTACATTGCATAGCTATGAGAAAGAAGTGAAAGGAGAGAAAGAGAGA
>WAAE01020750.1:0-15785 GCA_013400495.1 Nicator chloris
TAATATTGTTATAATATTGGGGCTTTTGGTTTTTTGTTTTTCAATAATTCCAGCTTGGTGCCAAAAAAGGTGGTTTGGGAGCCCAAAAAGTGAGCTGCCAAAGCTTTAATGAGATCGAAAAGCAAGCACAAGCTGTAGATAAAATGAAGGAACAAGAGGATCTTCACAGTAGTAAGAAAACAGAGAAGGAAGAGCCACTGTAAGTATGAGTTAATTATACAGTGATAAACCATGAAGCCTAATTTAATGAGCTAATTGACAACATCTTAAATACTACCTTAGATTAGCATACGCCAATAAAACTTCGGTTCTTCCAAAAAATGCCCAAACAGACATGGTTAAGATGAGCCAAGCAGTAATTCCCCCAGTCCCTCTTTTTTGGCTAATTAAATATATGTTTATACAGAAGTTGGAGAGTTACTGTAGGAAATTAAGAAGACTCTTCAATTTTTTTTTTAATCTCATGCTAGTCACCTACTTTATTTTGATTTGGTATACTCAATACTGTTGAAAACAGTCTAAGAGCATAGGGAATGTTCAGCTTTGCTTGTAATTAGTGGGTAAGAGCAGAGGAAGTTTAAGTATGTCTCAAATTGCCTGATGAAGTTTTCAGCTGATTTATACTAAAACTGCCTTAATTTTCACCAAAAACCATTGAATAATTCTGTCTGAGGCCTTGAATCTGTTGGTCCTCCTTAATTAATACTCAGCCCTAAAGCTCAGAGGATGCTGTTCCTGATTCCTTCCACATTCCTCTGCTGTGGGGTTTTGGTTTTTAATATTTTGTTAGTTGTCATCAAAATTAGACTATGAAATGGTTAGTGTACACTTTTACTATTACAGAGCTTAACATCCTGTCAGGTGCTAGAGAATCCATTCTATAACCTTTGAAGAAGCATTCTGCATTATTACATAATTACAGGATCACTTTTTGCCTGTGATACCAAGGTCTTTGGTCTATAATCTCCTCCCTATTCCTTTTTGCTGACTTTGATGTTGTCCTTGCAGAAATGAATGTTTTGGTTGCATTAAAAATGACAATCACAAGGGGGTCATTTGAAGTGTTTTAACCACAACATCATGGTTCTTGGTGATAGCCAAAAAATACCAGCGGAGAGACTCTGAAGTAACAACTAAATAGTCAATAAAAAAAAAAAAGGATTGTTCATGTATTATTATTCTTTATCAATATTGTCTTTGATTGTATGATTTAGTTCGGAAGAAAGTCCCAAGTAGTGTCTTGGGTTTTGTGTCAGGTATAAATCTAAAGATCCAAGCCAACTTTTATTATTAAAAGTTTTGCAGCCTTTCTGCAGTAGCCAAAACCCTGTAAAAATGCATCATTTGAAGGGATGCACATCTGCTGAGTTTATGGATCCAGTCCCAGTGGAGGCAAGAGAACTGTATTTCCCTGAGATTATCATTCGAGAATTTTAACTGTAGGTGGCAGCAGTTACCAAAATGAAAGGAAGGGTGAAGTCTGCTAAAACTGCATTTGCTTCCAACTAATTTGTGTGGTGGTTTTGATTTTAAAAGTTTGAGTAATAAGCTTTACTAAATTAATTCAGTATGACTTTGTTATGTGGCAGGAATGGAAGGGATTCTTTTGTAGTTTAATATGTAGAAGGAGGAAGAGTTCTGAGACTTGAAATTTTAAGTGTGGTTTTAAATTTGTACACAATTCCCTTATCTTCTGCTGTGCACTGACAAGAATAGATAGCTGAAATTACTTTTAAAAACTTGAGCAGTATTCCCATTTGTTTTAATTAACAGCAAATAAGATTTTGATGTTAATAAAATAGATTTCCTGAGAAAGGCTGCTAATCTTACTGCCTAAAGTGCTGGGTAGATGTTATCAGTTATTCCTTTCTGCTTTGCAGCACATCTACCAGCAGCATCCTAAATCTCATTTGCCTTTCTTCTGATAGTTCACTTGTACTTCATGCCAGTTGAGACCTATGAATTAAAATATTGCTGAGTTGCTCATTAAAATCAATAAAAATTTATCACTTTTGACCTGACAAATTAAATTTAGGCAGTATTTGTGCAATTCTGTAATCAGGATGAAAAACCTGTCTCTGCTGCACTGGTGTGACTGGAAAAATTAAGATGGTTTAGAGGTAAGGGATGGAGACTTAGCTGGGCCCAGATGCTTCCCTTAAGGGAAGACATTAAAAAATACATTGTTACAATAAATATTGTTAATGTTTTACTGATATTCCTGGGATGATCATTCAGTGTACCATTGGGCATTTCTCTGGTAACTGTGTTCTTTTCCAGTGTATCATCTTTAAGGTTGGCCTACAGAGATCTTGATATTAAAGCAAGAGAAGAAACCTTAAACCTCTCTGGTAAGAAGAAAACAGAACTGGAGAGGCTTGGCATGGGATTGGGCAGCAACAGGAGGTATGTGAAGTTCTAGGAACTGTATTTGAAATACTCTGTGGTTTTATGCACTTATCCCTCATTTTACTCAGGAAGTGAAGAAATGGAGTAGAGCATGTTATGGAAACTTGAGCAATATCAGCAAAAACTCTTCTCTTTGTCAAGGGAAAGCTTCTGATAGATTTAAGTTCTAACCTGCCAGACAGAGGTCAACCTAGATTGTGTTTTCCAGCTGTCAGAACAGGCTTTGTGATCAGAAGTCCTGTCCCTACTTGAGAGAACAACAGTTTTCCAAGGGTTTCCTTTATTTGAATTCCTCTTTCCTTAAATGTTTGTATAGCTTGGGCTTTCTCAGCAAGCTTCAGAAATGAGATCTGGGCTTTGATTTCTTTTTCTTCTTTTAGGGTGTGAGTTTTGTCGTCTCCTTACATGCTTGTTTTCTTCCTGTCCCCAGTGGCATTTCTCACTCAGTCACCTCAGATATGCAGACAATAGAGCAGGAAACCCCTACAATTGCGAAGCCGAAGAAGAAGTACATGGATGATGTGGAAGACTCTTACTTCTCTTCTAGCTCAAGGTATTCTGTAAGCTTGTGATTTTGGATAGGCCCAGAAGTATATGCAAGTTCCATAATAATATGCACAGTATTTTTGAAAGCTGAGATGAAGGCAGTTTGAACCTGTGTACACACCCAGCATGTTTTCAGGGGACATCTGAATCAGAAGAGTTGTGGAAAAGTTGACTTCGCCTCAGTGACAGATGGATTTTGTGAAGGAGGGGAGGTAAAAGTGATCTTAACTATGTGTTTGTAGATTTTATCTTGTCCAGAGTCTAGTCTCTGCACAGACAGTTGCTGTATAAACTTTTAGTTGCTGTATTCCAAATTCAGTGAAGTTTTTGTCAGAATGACTTGTGTTCATTCTTTTTTTTTTCTTTCTTTCTTTCTTGTGCTATTTTCTTCAACTTCAAATTAAACAAGCATTGAAGTCTGATACTAGGTGTACTACATTTGCATCATTCTCTGCATGCCAAATGCAGAAACTTCAATTTTTTGAGGTATTTGTGCTGGGTGTGTTGTGCCTGCAGTCCTGTTTCAAGAGACTTGTATGTAAAATGTCAAACATAAAATGTAAGTGAAAAATAATTGAAACATTTGTTATCAGAGGATGAATGCAATGCACACTATAAAATACTGCTCTTGGGAGAAGAAAAATAATTAAATCTTACAGGCACTCATTGCAATGAACCAGCTGTTTCTGGACTGAGATATAAACAGGTGTTGCTTTCATATACTGCCCTTATTGGATCCGTGCCACAGCAACGTGAGAAATTGTATCTAATTGTTTGTAGACAGGCAGATAAAAGCACAAAGGCTTTTGTGTCACTGTTTTGTAGTGCAATCACTGCAGCAGAAATACAAATGTGGGTCCAAGGAAAGTGGCAGCAGTCTTGTAAAATAAAACATAACATTTCAGTGCTTGCCTTGTTTGTTCCCTGAAAAGAACTGTTGCTGCTCTCAAATTATTCATCAGCTACCAGCAGGCAAAGGATGAATTATGGAGGAGACTTTTTAATGTGTTGTGGTTCGGTGATTAGAGGATAAATTGTAACCTGGCTGTTCCCTGCTCATGTTGTTCTGGTTCGAGCTGGGAGGATCTAATTTGAGTTGGTACACAAGTTCATTGCCTTTAAAGAAAGAACAGTCAGATTTGAACTTAAAGGTATTATTGTCCTTTATTTCAAGCTGTGACTTTGAAATACAATCAAAATATCTTTAGCATTATCCTAGTATATGCCCAAAAGCAAAATAATCAGACTGGATATTAGAGTGCTCATAAGTGAATTAAGCAAGCCTGAAGGTCTCAAGATTTAGACATAAAATTGAAGCCTCTGAAAGTCCTGAATTCTGATGTTTTGTATTTGCTACAGTTAACAAAATCTTTATTAATGTTACAGTGTAAAATCTTGTTTTCTGTTAAATGCAGGTTTTCTTTCTCTCCTCCACCCCAAATACTGAAGAAGTATTTTGCAAAGCTACAAAAATCTGAGAGGGAAGGTTAGAGAAAATAAACACTTTACTCAAATCAGCTCATGTAGCCCCTGCCCAGTGCCATGGTTTTGGTGGGCATTGTGAGACTGGAAAGCTTCAAATCCATACAAACACCTTGATTGTTTGTTATTATGTAACTTATAAAATTGCTGTGGTTTCCTTTTGTCTGTCAGGAGAGAAGCTCCTGCTGTTGTAGAAGTTCCAGATCTGCCCCTCATACTTTCCAAGCTCAGTGCTGAGACTTTGCTGCTGCAGGTGTCACATTTCCCATAAACTGCAAAAGCGAGTGGCCTGACCATTCATAGCACAAACATGCAGAACTTTTTTGTTAAGAATATTTTTCACAAAATGCAGGTGCAGACTTTAATATCCTATCTTGTTCTACTGAGTGGTTCCATTCTCCTACCCCCCTGTGGTTTTGATCATCTTTTTCCCCATGCTGGTCATAGCCAAACTTCAGGTAAATTTCTTCAAGCACAAAATCTTTGGCAATTAATAGGTTTTGGTGGTTTGTTTTTTTTTCAAATACTTTCCACATATGCTGAGATATGTGTCGGTAATCAAAAGGGGAAAAGATCAAATCATGCACCAGAACTGACAAACACACTTCATTTCTTTTTCCTTTTCTTTATTTTGTGTTTTCCCCACGGTTTTGATGTCCAAGAGAAGATTGCCTTATTAAATTTAGACTCACTTTCAAAAAATACGTTATTAGCATTTAATTTTAATAAAATGTGCTGCAAAACTCGCAAGTTCTTAATATTTGGATAAAAAAAACCACAGAACCAGAAATGAAGGCTTTCCTGCGTGTTCTGAGCCGTTGGATTGAACCGTCCAAAGCTTCCAAAGCAGTATTGTGAAATCCAAATTACTCACTGACAACTGTAATTTGAAAACATACTTGCAAGTGAATTCTTACAGCAGTCATTATCTAACAACAAATAAATATATTCCCACTTTTCAATAAATAACAAAGTTCTGACTTTTCAATAGGTTTTTCTTTCTTTTATTCTAGGTACTATGATTCTTCAGATTTGAGGAGCAGCACTTTCTCTAAATGGGATGACAGTTCAGATGCTTTTTGGAAGAAAGAAAACAATAGTAAAGACATTGATATATTGTTAACTTCAAAAAGCACAGGATTTTCAGACAGGTACACCAAGAAAACCAAACTGATTTTTGTTCAGAAAGCCCAAGTTTTAATGGGATTTGAGTCCTGGTCATAGTAGTGGGATTTTCTTCAGTCTATAGAAGGAGAATTTGGCCAGCACTTCCATCTGCAGTCCAGGGATCTCCTGACTGAATTTCTTTTGTAAGCTGAATTTCTTCCTTACATTTTAAGCTCTGTCTGTTGTGCTCAGAGCTGTTCAGTCCATGTACTGGAGTTAATTCCCAAATGCTTTCAGCAAAAGAGGAAATAGACAAAAGATGTAGGGAGAAACTCAAATATTTGCCCTGTTCTGAGCACATACTTGCTTTGTTTATTGTGTGATGAATCAAAGGAAACCTTGTTAACAAATGAATGAAAATCTGGGGTGCTCAGTTCTAAGGATGAAGGTATTGGAGACACAAACAACAGGTCTGATTGTGATGATAAAAAATACCTTTTCTCTATGAAAACTGTGTTTTTATCTTTGTAACCAAGTAGAAAATGTAAGAAGGGAGGGGGTTATGTGCTTGGTTGACGTTTTCTGCCCCTCTTCTTTCTACTTTAAATCATATTTTTTCATTTACCTGTACAATACAGTTTGAGCACTTCAGTGCTTCTTGTTTGATTCCTTTCATTCTGCCATGATGTGAATGAGATTCCTCTCTCTGATGCAGTTTATTTTCCTTCCAGGCCTGCATCTCGGCGTAAGCCTGAATATGAACCTTCTGCAAACACAGATGAGGCACAGAAAAAATTTGGCAATGTCAAAGCTATTTCATCAGACATGTACTTTGGAAGGCAAGATCAGGCTGATGTAAGTAGGAAACAGTGATAAGTATTTTTAAATGTTACAATATTCTTTGACTATAAAAATCGTATTCTTGTGAGTAAGAGAGAAGGCAATAAATAGTTAAAATTGCTAGAATTAGTGACCTTATAGAACTATGTCCCCTTGATTATTTGTTTGATAGAAATGTACAAATTTCTGATCATTTAGAGTTTAATTTTAAGAAATTGCAGTTGCACGTAGCACCATACCTTCATCATTCTTCTATCCTGATAGAAGTGGCAGGCTGTGATTCAGCACTGCTGATTTGTGATAAAATCAAGCTTAATTTATTCTAAATACCCAAACTGGTGCCAACAAACCACTGCTGAAACATCTTCCTGCTGTGTATTTGTTACACGAAAAGACCATTAATGTTGTAAAGCTAACCAAGGAAATAAATTGTTCAGTGAATTGCATGGAGTTGAATCAGCCTAGAAAAAAGAGATCAGTATTGTGCTGCATTTTGGAGGTGGGATACAGACTTTTAATGAACAACTAACAGTGTAAATACTAATTAAAAATATAAATTCTGTTTGCAGGGAACTTGGAAAAAGTTGACTTAAAAGTGTCATGTGGTTGGAAGGGTCAGCAGGATGTTAACTGCAGTGCCTTCCCCTCTGTTTCACATGTTATAGCTGTTGTTTTTAATGGTTGCATAGTTTTTCACAGTTGTAGGGTGACTAACAGTGAGTGGGACCCTTGGGGTTGCAGTGATAAATGTCACTCTTGGGTAACTCAGAAATGAGTTGGTGGCAAACTCAGTGTAAGTGATGTGACAACTGAAAAGGGCACAACTTACAGTATGGTCCCCTTCAGTTCCAGATGTGTGTAGTCTCTCAGATTATCTGACATGACCTCAAAAGGTGGCAGCAAGCTGATAAAATCCTTTTTATTCTCAATTCTTTTCCAGTATGAAGCAAGAGCTCGGCTAGAAAGGCTTTCTGGAAGCACATCCATAAGCTCAGCTGACTTGTTTGAAGACCAGAGAAAACAACCAACAGGTACATACCAAACAGAGTGAGAAACTGGAGCATGTGGGGAATGCAGGCCCTGACTCTGCTTCTAATCACAGTCATCACTGTGTTCTGCAAGCAAATTGTTCCCTCTGAGGATGGTGAGGCCCTGGCACAGGTTGCCCAGAGAAGCTGTGGCAGCTCCATCCCTGGAAGTGTCCAAGGCCAGGCTGGAGAGGGCTTGGAACAACCTGGGATAGTGGAAGGTGTCCCTGCCCATGGCAGGGGGGTGGAATGAGATGATATTTGAGGTTTTTTCCAACTCAGGCCATTTTGTGATTGACTCTGTGGTCACAGTGTTGTGATTCTGGTTTACTTGGATTTGTGCCTTTGACAGTAGCCCATATTTGATATTAAGGCATGCTGGTAATTATTTTCACCAATGAGTGGGTGATGGTAATTGTTAGCATGTTAATACTTAGCATGCAGTTAGAGTGCAATTAGAGTAGTTAATTAATTTATCTTTGATTTCTGTTACCTTTAGACCTGCACTTTCCATAATAACAGCAGAGCTAATGCTGTCCAAAATATATTGACGTAAAGGAAGGCTGGATTGCCAGCATTGTTCTGGAGTTTTAAAACCTAATTTATTTACATTTACTGTAATTTCCATGGATTTTTCCAAGCCTCAGATGTAGTAAGGCCAAATATACGTGTTTATACAGCATGGAAATCACCCCTCTCCATGCACACAAATAGAGTTCATCACTTCAGCCACCTCTGAAGTGCATTCATCTTTAAATTGCAAGGGAATAACAGCTGTTGGGGATACAAAACAACGTTGTCAAGACTGGAAGTACAGAATAAGTCACCTACTATCCAAACATGAATTGCTTAGCTGGGGATAGAGAGTGTAGAGGATGACACTCTTGGGTGGAATTATGAAAACCTGAAAACAATCCAGAGGAAGATGAGACATTGAGATCTCTGTCTAGTTCTCCTAGTCATACATTGTACTTCAGGGAGGGGAAAAAAAAGGTTGATTTTAATATAAAATTCTGTTTCCTCCATGTGTGTTTTCTTCTTTTAGGAAGCTACAATATTACCAATGTCCTGCCTTCAGCTCCTGATATAGCCCAGTTTAAACAAGGAGTGAAATCCGTGGCTGGAAAACTTTCTGTCCTTGCTAATGGAGTCATGACATCTATACAGGTGAGTAAAAATGTCACCATCTATTAACCATCAGTTGAAGTCTTTCTATAGGGATTTAGTACCATGGATCCTGTCACTGAGTTATCTTTAGGGAGAAAAGAATGAATTTGGTTTTGAGCTCTGTAGACCTCTCAAAGTAGACAGTAAATCTATATAATTTAAAAAGTAAATCTGTGTCTGCTAGCTCACCTTCATTAGGATATCTTTTTTCTTACAATTAAAATAAAGAATCCCATCATGAAAGTTACTTGTTGTCACTCTATTTTTAAACTCATCACAGTTCCTAACTCAGAATGGAATAGTTTGGTTAGAAGGAGTCTGCAGTGATCATCCAGCTGAACTCTTGTGTTGGCTCTTTAATTGAGTTTTTGCACGAAATAAGCAATCCTTGCCTCAGTATCCAGCATGTTTTGTGCTCCAGTCACTTATCACTTCCTGTTTGAGGTCACTGGGAGCTCTCAGGTGTTTGAAAATCAGGCTGGTTATCCTGGAATTCAACCCTAAACTCCAGTTCTTGGAAGCACTGGTCAATTTTCTGAAAGTCTTGAAGAATTCAGGTGCTGTTTATTGCACAAATGGAAGTAAAACTGATTTATTTCCCTGGAAAATCCACTCGTGGATGCTAAAAGTTTAGTTGAAAGGGAAAACTCTCAAGTATCAAGGCAGCAAAGGCCTGTGAGAGATTTAGTTTTCCCAAAACATTTGTCTGTGAAGAATTTAAACAATCTTTTGCACCTGGTGTTTAGCTCCAGACTTCTTTACAAGATGTTTACAAAGAGGTGTTCTGAGTGTCCAATCATGTCTCTTTTCTCATAACTGTATATAAAAGAATATGTTTGTCTAGTAAAGACAGAAATTTTGCCTTCTGAGTTTGGAGACTGCGTCGTTACTTTTCCCTGCTGTCCTGAACCCTGTAACGACACTCATATCTGGTTTGTTACTTGTTTTTACTTTTCTAGGATCGATATGGTTCCTAACTGAAGCTAAAGAAGGATTCCTCTTCAGGCACACAAGTAATCTCTGCTGATTCAAATGAAGGTTGCCTTAAGACTGATGATGTTTTTACCTGTTTCTTAGTGCAGATTTCTGACTCAGCCTCTTCTTAGTGCTGTTTCATCTTAACAGAGTAGAAATCTTGCAGCAACTTGTTACATTGCATATGTATTTTTTCTTTTTTCTTCCTTTCCAGTCTTTATTTCCTAACAACCTTATTGTTAGATAAGCTGGGAGCTTTATTTTATTACTGGCTCTGTCTGTGAGGCAGGAAGGAGAAAGGAGGTGGTGGTGTTTAGTAGACTGTAGCAAAATACGCATTTAAATTAAACTGTGCTTGCCAGGAAGTAAAAGCTCTTGAAGTCATAAATTGATGTGCATTAAAATGGTGGGAATTCGTGGTTTATAACAGTATTCCAGCTAGAAGGTTCTGTGCTTAGATGTGAAGTGTGGAGAAGTCAAAACGTGGTAATACTGAGTAGTGGATTTCACCTTGTTGTGGGAACAGTCTATTTATTCCTAGTTTTGAAAGTTACAAAAAAAATTTGCAATATAGAATCCTTAAGTGCTTTTAAAAATTCTGTATTGTGTAAAAATTAAAAAAAAAACCACTTGAAATATACTAAGGGCCTAATACAGTAGTTAATTAAACACTTGTTGAAATGTTTAGCACAATCTTAGATTTTTGATAAATTATCAATTATTGAATAAGGAAATAGTGGGGCTGTGTTTTAGACAGTCTAGAATTTATTGCTGATGACATCCTGCATAAAAATTATTAATGACCTTAAAGAACTTTACAACCAAGAATGAATTCAAGTTAATTCTGTTCTGTAATTTTCTTAATTCAAATTTGTAAACTGCTGATACCTAATAAAAATAATTGATATAAACTCGGTTTTGGATTCAATTTCTATGTATAGTCATCAAACACTGTCATCTGCATTTTTTCTATACAGTGGTCTGGTAAAATTAGCCTTTAGTTTCAGGTAGTCAAACTTGCTTTCCTATTAAATTGCTGTAGTGATTTAGAAATCTAAACACTAAATTTAGGGTAGAAAATAAACTACTGAACTGAGATACTGTGCTAAATACAGTTTACAGTGTAGCTGTATTTGGGCTTTAATTTGTACCTGCCTCATATTTAATTCTCACTTCTGATAACCTGTGCTTGTGGCTGTTCAGATTTACTGATTAAATTTATTCATCAAAAAATTACCTTTCTTTTTTAAGAGAGTTCCAAGATGAGCATTTGTTCTGCCTAATGGTGCAGTTTTACAATAAAAGATTTGCTTTCCTACCTCCTTTCCCACCTTATAGAGATTATTTTGGTAATGTGACAAAAAATGTAGTGCTCAGGGCATGCTTTGGTTTTCCCTAATTACAGGTAGCAGGTTTTGGCTTTCAAAGCATTCTTCATTTGAGTGTTCACATGCCTTTATTACAAATAATCAGTGAGTAAGATCTTTGGAGTTTTGATACACAAACAGCATACAAACTTGCAGAAGAGATGCTCCTCCAGTGTCTGGGCTACAGAACAGATGGAAGTTTTCACAGGTGAGTCCCACTGAAGGTGTGTTTAAAGCAGGGATGTGCATCCCTTTCCTCAGGGAAAAGAACTCCCAGAGGCCACTCCTGAGGCTCTGGAAAGAACTCAGCTTCTCCAGGGAGAGATGTCCTCCCCTGGGCACAGGAGCTGCCTCAGCACGGGCCAGGAGCATGTCCTGCCACAACCTTCTCCTGCTTTAAAATACCAACTGGAGCCTGACCTCAGGAGGGGAGAAATTGGCTGAATTCCAGGAACTCTGTCGAGTGTCCCCCAGGGATATAAATAGCAAATTCTAATGAATATAAACTTATCCTTGTCCTGATGCCACTGAGCTTCCCTGGAACCTCTGCTGGTTCCTGACAGCTGGTGTTGAAGTGGCAGCTCTGCATGAAATATCCATGCTCCACTGAGTGCCATGAGGCACTGTCAGGTTATTCCAGCAGGAATTCAGCAGGGAATTTGGGGCTATGGGTATAATTCATCTGAACTAGCAAAGCTGATACTGAACCCCATTATCTGAGCACCACACAGAGAACAATCTTTGTGCTGCCCTGTCAGCTGAAGCCCCCAGGCTGGGAAATTTCAGCAGCCAAATGTATGGAATGATCTAAATCCCAGCACCCAGCATCCCCCAGAGGGACAGTGCAGGTCCCAGGGTGGGAGTGCTCGTGTCCTTCCCCTGCTGCTGACTCCAATTCCCCTGCGCTCAGCTGGCCCCGGCACGAGGGGCGGGAGAGCGGAGTGGCTGCCCAGGAAGCCACCAGAGATGGGGCTGCTGGAATCTCATCTGAATCCACTGAAAACATTCTTTCCCTGCACAAGACAGGAGCCAAAGCAGATCCCTCCTGGCCAGGCTGGTGGGCAGCAGCTGGATCTGCTCAGGGGAAAAACAGAGCCTGCCCTGTTTTTCCTGCCAGGAGCTCTGACTCTGCTTTTCCTCCCAGCTCCTGAGCGGTATCAGGGCCACTGTGAGGGACTTCAAATCCAAATAAACCCCACAGCCCACGGAGAGAATAATCCCAACAGAGAAATGCAGTGTTGTCACAAAAAGCTTAAAGATCTCTTAAAAAGGCTATGACAGCACTGTAATGGGATTCCCAGGAACTTTCTTCGTGCTCTTGGTTCCATTTTTATGTATTTTTAGTCCCTCAATGGGCAGCTTGTAGAATTTATTCTGGGATTTAGAAGTTGAGCAGGGTTGGTTTTGGATTGACCTTCACCTCTGGTCCCACTTTGTGCAAACACAAGCTGGGTGAACTCACCACCTCAGCTTTTCCCTCCAAAGTATCTCCTACTTATTTCCCTGCAGATGAACTCGGATTTTGCCCCAAACTGTCCACTCCTCACCTCCACTTGTCCTCACAGTGCGCATTCTGTCACAGGTGCCCCGGTGACACCAGGGAGGTCCCTTTGCCCACAGTGCCTTTCTCCTGCCCCTCTCCAGCCCAAGGCCACTCCTCTGCTTGCTCTCTCCGCCCTTGTCCCCCAGGGGGGCTCTGCTCCCTTCCCTGCCAGCTGCTGCCAGGGAAGGAGGACACGGTGAGCCCCGAGGTCACTTCAAAGCAGTCATTCCCTCACCTTGAGATGACCTTGGATTTTATCCCTACATTTTCCCTACCTGTGCACTACTGTTTGCCTCAGTTTACCTCCAAAATACTTTTTCACTTGCAAGTTATTTTTGCTTTTATGATCAAAATGTCCATTTTCTCCCAAATATATTACATAGATTTTTAACACCAAAGAACAACCAGGTTCTGTCTTGTCCCCAAAATGCTCATTCTGTCCTGTGTATCATGTCAGATTTGTTCTCCAAAATACTTCTCATCCCTACACATTATCTCAGGTTTTGCCCTCCAATTCTCCCTCAATGTCCACTACTGATCAACTCATTTTACCTCAAAATGTTCCTTCTTTCACCTGGAGATTACCTAAAGGTTTACCCCCAAATTTCCCTTTTCTGTCCACTACTGATTATCTCATTTTTCCCTCAAGATATTAATTCTCTGCCCTACAGATTATTTCAAGTTTTACCCCCAGAATTTTCCCTGCCTATCCACTACTAGTTATCTTATGTTTACCTCAAAATATTAATTCTCCATCCTGGAGAAAATACCACTTTATATACCCCAAATTTTCATTATGTGTCCAGAAGTGATTACCTCACTTTTCATTCTCTTCCCTGGGGATTATTTCACGTTTCCCCTCCAGATTTTCCCTGTCTGTCCACTTCTGCTTCCCTCATTTTTTACAGGTAAGTATTCATTCTCTACTCTGGACATTACTTCCCATTTTCCCCCCAACATTTTCCCTACCTGCTCAATTCTGATTACCTCCTTTTTACATCAAAATATGCATTATTTCCTCTACAGGGTAACTCAGATTTTATGACCAATATGTCAATTTTGTCCCCTATATACTAACTAGATTTTAAAACCAAAACCACATAAGTGATGTCAGTCTTATCCCCAAAATGTTCATTCTGCCCCCTACACATCGCATCAGAGTTTTTCTTAAAAACATTTTTTTGTTCTGACATATCAGGGTTTGTCCCCCAAATTCTCCCTAGATGTCCACTCCCAATCACCTCCTTTTTACCTCAATATGTTCATTCTCTGCCCTACCGATTTTCCCAAGTTTTACCCCCCAAAATTTCCTTGCCTACCCCCAGTGACTGCCTCAGTTTGTCAGTGTTCACCCTCTCCCTAGAAATGTACTTTTTACCCCCAAAATTTTCCTTAACTATCTATAGTTTATTACATCATTTTTACCTAACATATTGTCAACCTTCAGATTATTTCAAATTTAGCCCCCAAAATTCCCCTACCTATCTACTACTGATTCCATTTTTTACTTCAATATTGAATTTCTACCATGTAGCTTTTCGCAGGATTTACTCCCCAAATTTTCCATCTGCCTACTACTGATGACCTCATTTTTACCTCAAAATGTTCATTCTCTGCCATACAGATTAACTAATAATATTTTTACCTCCAAAAATTGCCCACAACTGTTTCTCTCACATTACCTTACTATGTCCATGCTCTCCCCTAGAGATTATCTGAGAATTAGCCCACAAATTTTCCCTACACACCCACTACTCATCACCTCATTTCCCCTCAAGATGTTCATTCCCTACTCTAGAGATTGTCAGGTTGTGCCTCCAAAATTTTCCCCACCTCTCCACTTCCAAGTACCTTACTTTTACCCCAAAATATTCATTCTGTCCTCTACAGATTACATCGTTTTACCCCCCAAATTTTCCTTCCTGTAAAATATTGACTCCTCTCCCCTAAACATCACCTCAGCTTTTCCTCAAAAATATCCCCATACTTATTTCCCTGCAGATGAACTCGGATTTTGCCCCAAACTGTCCACTTCTCACCTCCATTTGCCCTCAGAGTGTCCATTCTGTTCCCCACAGGCGCCTTGGTGACACCAGGGAGGTCCTGCCCCTCTCCAGCCCAAGGCCACTCCTCTGCTCCCTCTCTCCGCCCTTGTCTCACATGGTGGGGCAGGAAACGGGAAAGGTTTGAGAACACATCAGCATGTGTCTATGTTTCAACAAATCTCTCATCAAACTATCTTTGCAACACTTTCCACATGAGATTTTTGTGTAAAAAACCCATGTTTTCTTATTCTGACTAATTTTGAAGTTTTTAAGAAAATCATGATCTCACAGGGCCTCACAAATTCTCCCAACACCATTTGCTGCTTCTCTCTCTGCCAATGCACCAACAAGAAGTTCTGAGTCCATTCTTGTTCCATGCTTGCCAATGACCTCGAGAGAAAAAGGTACAGTTATTGCTATTAATTATTGCCACAGGCTTTGGGTTCACAGCTGGGTTACATTTCTATGATATTCTCTAAATATAAGGAGGCACACATTAACCTACTGGAGCTCACTTGTCCATTCCCTGCTCTGCTCTCACAAACCCTTCAACCACTCTGCCAAACCCAGCACTGCTGCAGATCTCCACAACAGAACAGCAGTTTATTCACAGGGGGCTTCTCCTAACACACATTTCCCATAATGTGTCCAGAGCAATCCAAGTGCTTATTTTACATCTCCGCAAGTGTGGCCAAAGTCCCAGATACACAGGAACACCAAATTTTAAGAGAGTACCAATAGAAGCACCAACAGATATAAGTATTATTCTTCACACAACAACTAATCCAATTAACTACTGGACTTGGACTAATGCACTTGGACTGTTTGGTGTGGGAGGGTCAATAGAGCTTCTTTGTATCCTGAACCACAAAGCATGAAAAGAAAATTAATTTCTTCCACAAAATGAAAAAAAAATGCCATAAAAATTATGCCATACACTAGAAAATGCCTTTTTAATTTTAAACTTAGTGTCCTAGAACTGAAACATCCATTAAAAATGAAAAACACACATGAAATGGACAAAAGTACCAAATATTGGACAAACCTTCCGACAAGCATCATTCTGGAAAATGGGGTCTCCAAGTCTCTTCGCTGTATCCAAAGCCTCCCTCCATATTCAGGGGTCACTGCACTCACTCCAGGGTACTTGGCAGAAAAAAGGTGCAAGTGGAGACATTGTGGCTTCCCTGGGATCTTTTCTCCTTTGACTGTTGCAGGCAGTGACCAGTGACTGGGAAATGCTCTCTGGGAACCCAGTGTGAGGTACAGGGAGCAT
>WAAE01020753.1:0-15681 GCA_013400495.1 Nicator chloris
CTTCAGTCACTGTCTCGAGTCCTCTCACGGGTCACCACAGAGAGATCAGTGTCTGGCCCTCTGCTTCCTTTAATGAGGATGTTGTAGGCTGCAGTGAGGTCTCCCCTCAGTTTCCTCTTCTAAAAGTTGAACAGACCGTGTGACCTCAGCCACGCCTCATCTGATACGTGCCTTACTGTGGCCCATATGCTGCAACCAGTGTCCCCTGGTTTCCTACGCCGTAAGAATTAGCAGGAAGAAAAAGGTCTCTCCAGTGATGCTTCCATACCTTGCTTGTTTTGTGTGACAGGGTTTTGTTGTTGTTGTTTTGTTTGTTTGTTTATTTACCTATGCTTTGCTTTTCTCATAGAAAAGTTCAAGGTCAGGTCCAAGTTTTTTAGCAGTAACAAAATTAGCAAAACACCTCAAGAGAAGGATAACATAAATTTCTCTAGGTTTAGCAAACTTAGTACTGATGGCTCAGGTACAGCAGACTCCATCTACACAAAAGAAGTTCAAAGTGCTGAAAATAACTTCCTTACTGGAGCAGAATCACAGTTACAGGACATAATCTGTACCTTGCTTTGCTCTGCATCTGCTTCTGTTCTCAATGGGTTTCTAGGACTGTGGCAATGAGCGCATGTGCCTGTTCCACTGAGGCAGACAGGCCTGCCAGGTGAACAGGGAGACATAAATAGGAGCTGAGCTCATCTCTAGCCTGTCCTGCTCTGCCCTGTAATCCCACTGAGCTTTTAAAGAACACACTGTAAGGAAAAGGTTGTGGGAGAAACTGTGAGAGACGTGACCTGATTTATAGAAGCTGCAGAGCAGATTGGTGACAAAGATGAGAAATCAGTCACAGTGATTTTGGTACCAGGGTCTGTTCCTATGTGCATCACATTGCAGAAAGGTCTTCTAGGATTGTTACAATAGATACCAGGGCATGCTTCAAAGGGAAAAATAATTTTTCATGTATTGAAGTGAAAGCTTTCTGTTTGAATGTAGAAGTTCCTCCTGGAAATGCTCTCACCAACAATGAGTCAAAGAACAGACTGCTCAAACACAGACCTGTTAGATGGATTTTTACTGTTTGAAAATATGGAAACCTCATTCAACAGTAACATTTGGTTTCAGTATTTCTGTTTGCTAAACATTTATACTATGGTAGGCTACCTAATGAAAGCAAAAGATTTTTTAGATATTTTATCTCTAATTATTATTTTGAGTGTATTTACTACACTTGAAGTTATTCCTGGGTTGGGTTCAGTGAGCTAAAAAGTGTCAAATAGCTTCCTATTCTTTAAAGTTCATTTGAGATGATGTATTAGACAAATGTTCAGGAAACGCTAATTAACAGTAATTTAGCCATATACAATGTAGCTTGATTACATTTACATATAGAAGAAAGTCTAATGCAAATGGCATCATCCGATACTTTTATTGATTCTATGGTGAGCACAGGCTGTAGGAAATATTATTTTCTCTCCAAAAACAACATTAAAATATCTTTTTGCATAATAACTCCTTGCAAGCAGACTATTTGCCCTTCAGTGCAAACTTCCATGCTTATCTGCTTACATTCACTCTGGAGACGCTCAGGGTGACTAGGTTTTTAGAGAGACTGCAGAGGAAGGGAGGTAGGAGTTGAGATATTTCTGAAGGAAATTCTTTTTTTAAGGTACTTGTGTCTTATTTGGGTTTACATATTCATTTTAGTGTATATAAACCTCTGTGTTACTGGCTGGCTAATTATATCTGTGCATTTTCAATTACAGTTTTTCAGAGCTAAGAAATTCTGCATTTATTCTATGTCAACATTCCTATTCATGTTATGATTTACACTACAGGGTATTTTCCTGTGTCTGCCAGTTCAGAGATGTATAAGAGAATATCAGTAGTTGGTGAATATGTCAGCAGCACAGGGAAACAATATGTCTCATCCAAAACTTGCTGAAATCAAGAACAGTTTGCTCCTAACCTCAGAAGGCTCCAGAATGGAGGTATGTCTGCTTCCCACATTCTCAGCAATAATCCACAAGATCCATAATAATTTTCCCAGGTCGATAACGGATTAAAGTGTCTCTTGAACACTTTATTCCCTGCTCTGAACTTTGATTGCTCCGGCCTTCAAGCATTTCCTGCCTGGATCCTTAGGCACCGCAATACGCGGCTGTCCATGTTCCGGAATGCAGCTGCAGGCACATGTTGAAATGCAGGACTGCTGAAACAGGCTCCTTCTAGAAAGCACACTCTGTCATAACCTTGATGTTCTGCTGCACTTGGCTTCACTGATGCCTTTGCAGGGCTCTGCCAGTGCTCTAGGGATGAACACGTAGGTACAGGTACCGACCTGAACAGGCTGGTGGTTCTCTGCCAGCCGTGATTTTCACCCCTGCAGCACTGTAATCTGCCATCTCAGGGAACAACCTAGGGACCAGGCTGCGATTCCCACTTTCCTGATGTGCAATGGAAACAACACAGGTTGAAAATCCACCTTAGCTTATCCTCTCTTAAGATATAATGCATGTCAAAATGTTTTTGAATTACAAACGATATTGTTGTTAAGTCCTTCCTGTCTGAGATCCCTACAGGGGATAAACACCTACAGGTTTATGGACAGGATAATGTCAGTTCCGTCTTCCATAAAGGATTTCTTTATGGACACTTTAGTCAGTGTTATGACATTACTGGCATATGGCATGGAATGAACTGGAAATGGTCTCTCTACCAGCCCAGTGGGATTCCACTCCCTCATATAGAAAGAGAACATGCAGATACAAAAATATAGATTCTCAGATGCTGCTACTCATAAGGTTAATTTGAGGCTTGTACGTGTCATGCATGGCATAAGAAGATTGCTGGCAGGGTAACCTTCTAATTAAATATATGTGACATTTTTTATTCCGATAAAGCTCATCTGTAATCAGAAACTGTATATAAGAAATCCTGTTTACAAGTAGAATTTTGGATAGAGTGTGGTTTTGAAATGGAGAGAGTTGTTCAGTTGTTCGTTTTTTGTGGTTTGTGTTTTTGAATGGTTTTTAAAATAATTTTACTTCCAATTATTTACTAGTTATATTTTTCTAAAGCATTTACACTATTTCAGCTTCATTTCAGAAATCTAATTTACCAGAAGAAGCTAAGATTCTCTTTGTTTTTTAATTTAAATTAATGGAACCAAAGGCTTAATGTATTTTTCTTGGAGACACTTTCCATGAAAAAAGTCAGGGGTTTTATGTTCATAAAATATTTTAAGGAAACATTTATGACTGATACTTGTGATTTCAGGAAAAGAGATTTGAAGAGTGTTTTTCAGAGAAATTCTTAGGGGGGTTTCAAATATTTTGAGTCAAAAAACCCCAGAACCTTTTGATACTGTCCTCAAAATGCAATGTTGTTTGCCTGGAGAAGACAGCTTCCTCCTTATGCAGGAATTGGTGGTTATCACATTTTACCTAAATCTTCATGCAAGGAATCTCATCTCAGCAAGTCTGTTTGAACTGGTGGACTAAAACAACACTGGCTAAAGTTTTGGCCACACCTCAGGCTCATTTTGTTGTTGTTGTTGTTGTTGTTGTTGTTGTTGTTGTTTTATACAGTAATTCAGAGAAGAATTATAATTCTGGAATAATCATGTACAATTCCTCAAGCAAAGTAGTTTGTTTTTCTATTTTCTGAGCTCTGCCTGCCTGGCTCAGGACATGTGTGCAGAGTCACCCAGCCCCATGTCTGTGCCTTTTTTTGCTGATTGGCAATTTTTTTTTCTGCATTGCTCAAGGTTTCTGTCAAGACACCCAAGAAAGAAATATCCATTGGATGCTTTTCTAGTTTTGCAGAATTCACTAGAAGCTGAACTAGAATCTTCTATTTTCTAATCTTTCTTCTACAGTTTGAATTCAACAGAAATACACATGAAAATAGTTACTTTGAATGCAAATAGCACTTGCAGTGTGTCTGGGTTTTTGAAAAAACAGAAAAATAGGTGTCCATTAGGGGAAAAAACCTAAAAGCTTTGTCAATGATTTTAAATTACAGTAAAAGCTGTGGATCAAAATCAATGTAAAGATTCTTTTTTAAGTATTGGAACTTGGTAGCATGAATGCTCATTATAAGCTAATCATATTCATCACTAGTGTAGAGACTGCATAATATTTTCAACTTTAGGACAAGTTAGGCAAGATATCGCTTCTATTTTTGCAGAAGAAATGCTTTAGCAAGATGACAACAATCTAAATTTCAATGAAAAATTAGTTCTAAATGCAAGCAAAATAATTTCTTCTTTCAATGAGTTAGGTTTCCCAGAAAAAAAAAAAATCCAATCATCTTTAATGTATGAGTAGCAACAGTTCTTATGAAATATAATCTTTTATGGCTTTTTTACAAGATTTATATTTGTGAAAGATACTATTAATGAGCAAAAGATAAAAGCTATTTGAAATCCATCTGATAATTCTAGATGCACATATGATCAAAATTTTCCACATAATTTTCAGAATTTGTAGGAAGCTGAGCCTGCCACAGAGAATTATAGTCATTCTATGAATATAAGCAACGTGCAAATTATTTCAGCTAATCTGAACCTAGTTTATGGATTTCTACCAGAAGGGGGTGCTTTGAACAAACTGGTGCTCAAGAGTCCTCAAGAGAAAACACTGAAGCCTTTTATCACACCATGCCTCTTGATATTCCATGTACCCTTTCAAATATTTTGAATAAATATGTATATACATATCAGCCTATTTTCATTTATCAAAGTGTCTGCAGTCTTGGAGCACGAGCGTTAAATAAAAAAAAATGAATTAGTTTTGGAACTAGCTAAGCCTTCAAAAAGAAGAACTCACATGTTAGATGAAGGAATTATCATGGAAAGATTTACTTATTTCAATTGTGCCCAGTGAGACCAGTAGCTGAGAATTTTTTTCCAAGGATTTCTGTATAACTTCCCCCTTTCTCTTTTTTTTTTTTTTTTCTTTAAGGTATTTTTTTGTTAATGAAGTAGCTTGTGTTTGTAGGGCTTTAGTTTGGTATAGAACACAATGCCACTGCACAATGGCCAATTTTAGTACTGTAATCAGAGTACTAATTTAACAGGGAGAAAAAAAACCAAAAAAGGGCAGTGTCTTCAGTGCAACAAAAATAGTCATTAAACACAAGTTACCTCTGAACTACCATTCATTTGTTTGCATCAGTGCTGAGTATTAAGCAGTAGATGTGGAAGAACTGTCAAAGACTCATTTCTGAATTTTGAATTATAAGAAGTATACTGTCATAGAATATATAAGATATAAAAATGGTCAGTCACTCTGCCAGCGTGATAAGAATATTTTGAACTCTGCCCAGGAAAGTCAAACCTGAGCATAGGTATGATAGCAATAATTTAGATGTGATTGGGTTGCTCATTATAATGTATTCTACTAAAAACATGCATTTTTATTTTCTTAATGAAATATAATCCCTTTTCCAATGTACTTTTAGATCAGTTTTTTTAATAGTGGGGCTTTAAATATGATGAACTGCAGCTGAAGCATATTTGAAAAATTATAATAAAAATGTTTGTTTTCAAGCTATATTTATAGTTTGTGTAAAGCTAATGTTAGGTTTTCTACATGAAACATACATCATCACAAAGTCATATAGATACAAAATGAATAATTAACAGCATGGATAAATTCACTCTTATCACAAATAGACTAAAGTAAGAATAAATGTCCCAATCAAGATGGAAATTAATATTTTTTATTACACTTAGAAATGTAAATTGAAGTTGCAATTATTTTCAGGCAGTAGTTGAACCAAATGTGCTGTGTGTCTTTTTAGAAGCCCATAAGCAAACAATCTTAGTCCAATTGTTGACACCTGTGCTGTTTACCTTAAGGTAATTGGTGTAGCTGAGTCTTGGTTGGAGGGAAATTTGTCTAGGTTTTGTTTTTATGTTTGGGAGGAAATGGTAAAAGCCACTGAGTTGGAAGTGTCCTGTTTGTGTAAGAAGCAGATAAAGGGATTTCAGAATAGACAGAAGAAACTGTCTAAGCTGTCTAAGAATGTGGGTGGATTTTGCTGCTCACATGATTGGTAAGTCAACTCAAATCAAGCCTGAGAGCAGGGATGTATCTGCAAGCACCCTGTGGACAGGAAAGCAATTGTTCGTAAATGCCTCCACTTTGGTACAGTTTCATGTAGTCACTTCAAGTTAGGACTTAAAGAATGCAGTACCCTGATTTTAATTTCAACAAAACCAGACTATATCTGATTGTAAATGCCTTTTGGTATGCTTTGGGGCTTACCTTGTAAGTAAAAAGATCTAACAAAGCTGAATCGATGGTTTTCTTGACTAAGAATCCTAGTAAGTATTCTTTATCATGACACAGTAGTTTAAAAAATATTAGATATCTACACAGCTACAGAAGTGCTGTCAGTAGATCTAAGATAAGAGGTCTTTTTTAACTTACTAAATGCAATTTCTGGTTTTTTTTAACCTTTGTGAGAGTTGAGGAAGGTGTGTATCTGAACCCTGGACAGTCAGAATATTCCTAATCCCACCCCTTCCCACCCACTGCAGAGAATGATGGACTAAGAGTCCAGAAGTAGGGGTGATCTCACTTTTCAGCAATCATTTTGATTATTACTTGTTCTTAAGGCACAGTTCAGCATACTGTCAAGACTGTTAAATAGTACTCTGCTGAGGTTTTACATAATAAAGGAGTATGTTCATTTCCCTGTGCTACCCAGAAAAGTGCTTTGGAACAGGTGAAGGTTACTGTCACACATAGCCTGGTAGGTTTTGGCTTCATGTTCACAAAGAACTACTGCTTTACAGCCTGCTCTTGGTCCATCATTTCCTCATGCCTCTATCTAAACTAGCTGGCAAAACTGATTAAAACGTAGAATCCCACTGAAAACCAGACTTTGTTGAGCTGAGTCCTTCTGGGCAGGTACTTTACCAAAATCAGCTAAAATTAGCAACCCACCATTTAGGGTAAGGACAACGTGATAGATGATGCAAAGATGATAGATGAGTCCTTATTTCCATTCTAAATTCTATTATTTTAGTAAATCAATAATGTCATCTGTACAAGCAAGGCCACCACTTTGCTGCTGTTTTGCTTTATCAGTTTCTCTTTTTGCTTGCCTCTGTCCCTTCAAACTCTTCATAACCAGACCTGTAGTGGTCACATTAAGAAATTAAGCAAAAAATGGAAATCAGTTATGGTAGAATGAAATCCTAGTGTATAACTTACTGGTATTTCTATGGTGTGGACAGAGAGCCTCATATTTTCAGTAAATTCAATATTTTTTTAAAAAGGCAGGGTAATTTTATTATGAAGTGATTTGCTGTAAGTTGTCTGGGAACTGCTTGACAGACGATGGAAAAAGTGTTTTGAATTTCTGCCTTGTGCTTAAACCATGCTCTCATCTTTTCTGTGCATCATCTGAATCACAGATGATGAAAGGGAAAAGTGCCTTGTTTTCATATCCACCTTATATTTGTGCATTCACTGGAATTGCCAAATATTTCTATAGGGAGTTCTGGTGCTTGTATTTAACTACAGGCTTTGGAGTGGTCACACAGCTTCACAGTCTATAAATGGGGAATTAACTGTCAAGAACTGTAAATATTTTCCTAAGAGGGAAAAATAAATATGGGTTTAGGTGACAGATTTTAATAAGGACATGTTTTTGATTGTGAATAGCTCATTATAATTACATATATTCAGTGATTTTTTTTTTTTAGTTATCTTTCATGTTCATCCTGACTAAATTTGTTGGCATAAATATGGGCAGTTAGTGTTCTGTGTCATCATTTATCATTTGTATAGCACTGTAACTGTTAATGGTCCTTTATAATGTACAGAAATATACCAAACAAGGATCATAACTCTGCTGTCAGGAGCTCATGAACTCGGAACCAAATATTTAGACTGCCTGATGTTATGTTTAGATAAGTTCTCTTTTATGTCACTTGTGTATTGAATTATCTCATAAAATGCTCTGTAATCCAACCTTGCTGTAGCAGAGCATTTAAGCCCTAGTTCTGAGCAGATGAGTATCCCTAAAGACATGCATGGGACTAAATATTAAGGGTCTGTGCATGTACATGTATGTGCATAAACTTACTGGTGTAAGGAAGAAACATTCAGAACTGTCCCAGAATGAGATTTGGGTAGTCGGTCCCAGAGATGATTTGATTTTGTTATTGAATAGAGTTGGGGCAGTGCAAAGAATTCTTGTGAGTGAGGCACGAATCTCATGTTGACAGAATCTTAGTCTTGTCAAGAAGCTCTGTGTGGGTCCTGGCCCTTTTCTCATGATAAACTTAAGAAACAATGAACCTTTAAATCTGCATCCCCCCAGCAGTTTCAGTGACTCTGGACAAGAGGATGAGACCACTTGTTTCTATACAAGTGACATTTAGTTATTTTATTTGGAAGTAGGTATTCCTGAACCTGGGGGTGTATGGAGGCTCCTTCTTTTTCCTTCTCTTCCCACCAGTGCTTTTTTTTATACATTTCCCACAAAGATGCCATAAGCTTTAATCTTATGTGATGTTTAGGAATGCTCTCAGTGCAGGCAGCATGGTGGGCCAGCTGCAGGTTGAACTCTGGGTGGTGGGAGCCCCAGGCCAGAGGCTGTGCAGAACCTGCAGAACCTTTAAATAACAAAGGCCCTGAGCACCTGTGGCACAGGCAGGTGACCAGACACTCAGAGACACAGCAGGAGCTGAGGACCCTGAATTTCCCTGCATTTAGACTGTTGAGGGTATAAAAGCCACAGGTTTCCTTTGTTCAGGGTCCATCCTGAGGCACCCAGGTAGAGGTGTTATTTTGTTATTGAACCATGATTAAATTACCTGAAGGATCCAAACGTCTGGGACGCTGCTCTGGGAAAACTGGGGTCAAGCCATTAAGGAACCCTTGTCTGACCTTTGGGAGTGGTGTGTGTAGGGAGTCAAGCAGGGCACCCATCAGCTCAGTGGAGTCACCCTCTATGAAGGGGCTCTTGTCCCAGCTCAGGTAGAGTGTGACTGCCAGGACAGTTTCCTTGACAGAACCGTAGCCCTACTTAGCTGTTGAGGCCACATGGGAGAAGAAAGGAAGAAAAACACTAAAGAAAGAAAGGAAAAGACTGGCTACAAAACTTGCAAGCTGATGCTTGGTCATGAAACCCAAATATCTTTGTCCCCCTCCCCTCCCAACTCACCTTTGAGGCCAAAAGCCTGCCTTCAAGTTTGTTTTGTACTTGCTGAAGAAGGTGTATTGCTGAAGAAGCTCTAAATCTTAGGAACTGGGTTACACTTCCTGGGGTATTTTCCAATTTTGTGACCCTACTCTTGGAAATTTTTCCTAAATTAAGAAACTTCAATGTCATCTGTTTTCACACTGGTTTGAATGAAAACCATACAGTATTTTCTTACCCTGTCCCACTTCTCTACCCTGAATAGCCAAACTACCAAAGATTTCTGCACCCTGAAATATAAAACAATGCTTTGTCTCTTCTCCTCTGTATTTGGAGCTACCTCATCCATGTACTTCCTATATGCCTCACAGGTGGTTTGGTTTTTTAAAATCTCCTGTTGGCTTTGTCCAGCATTTGTAAACTGGAGGTCAGAATGTTGTCTTTTCCCCACACGTTGTCTTGTCAGCCCACTTACATAATCACTTCCAAGTAGGAACTGTCCTTCTTGAATCCTAATCCAAGTGGATTCAATCCTTCCACTTGTAGCCAGCTGATGTAAACTGAGGCATGCAGGTGTTACTGTGGAAAACTGTTGTCCATTTCAAAGATTACTAAGGTTTGGTCCTAAATTTTCAACCTTGCAATTGTTGTGGCTTCAATATATGCCAGGGGTCAGTAAGAGTCGAGCTCACAGAACGAAAATGTGATTATTTGGTTTCTGCCTAAGGCTGAAAGCAAGCAGGGTGCTTGCCTTTCTTTCAGTATCAGGGCTTTAATGTTGCCCTTAATATTGGATATGGGACACAGTGGATATTTGACAGTGTGCAAAAAAACATAAATGTTTCACTTGTTTTTTTTTGACAGTTTCTCAGTATCCTGCAGAACGTAAATTGGCATCTTTTAGAGGAGTTGATTTGGTCTCTCTCAAATCTGGATTCTGACCCATTTATTGACAGTAAATTGCACCTTACTCTGTTTAAAAAATGTATATATACTTGATTTAGGAATTATACATACAGAGAAATTGCCACTAGTAGCAGTTTTTGACTACTTATAGTTGATTTTAGAAAACTGGTATCACTGAATTTTGGCACGGTGAACTTGGAATCCCAAAATGGGGGTGGCTGGTGATGCTTTAAGCAAAGCATTTTGTTTCTTAGGAGTAGAAGGTTGTGCAGAGACACACTGGCAGGCACTGTGGCTTTGCTAATAAGCGAAGAGTGCTGTTAACCTGATCCCAGTGACTACCTATGCGTAGTAGGAAGTAGGGCAGTACTTACATCCAGGGGGACTTAAGCTTGAGTGTAGATTAGTCTTCAAAATGCAAGCTGCAAATAATTACAAGAAAAATACCAAAACAATTAACAAGGTTTTAGTTCTTAGTTGAAAAGAGCAAGGTGCATGAATAATGACAGTTGTGAATGTGATTTATTTACAATGTGTGAACTACTGGGCAACTCTTGAGGCCACACAACTGGAAGTAAGACCCAGAGCAGCTTTTAATATGTGATCTTAAATAATTTGATTGGAAAGGTCTTATTTCCAAATGACATGGCAAAAGCTATTCACAGCTTAGTAGGATTCTCTGGCAAATGTTTTTGGATGTATATTATTGCTTCTTTATAAAGGGATTGTTTGGGATATTGTTATAATACCTTTGTTGACATGGTGAGCTTTAAACTAACAGGCAACGGAGTTGGGGTCTTTTTGTTTGGGTCTTTTTCTTTTGGTGCCTCTCTGTTCTACAAAGTTATAAACCTTTAAAATAAGGCATAGTTTAGAGTTGTCCAAAAGTGACAGTTAAACAGCATCAGGAGGACAAGAAGCTATGGTAGCATTTAATCTTTCACCTTTTCCCTCCTCCTGCAGTGTAAAGGAGCTGTAAGAATCATCCTGTCCTCTCCCCACCCCTGCCGTGATCTCCTGCTTCAGTTCCTTGGCCTGTGAGTCACTGACTCAGTGTCATGAAACCAACAAGCCATTGGTATCACCTCTGATTTTAACTCCTTAACTACCTTATTTTCATTGTTAAATAGTCTGAGGCATCTACATCTCAGATTAAACTTCTCTTTTGGACAAGCCCTGTGGAACTGGGCTAGCTAAGAAACAAAGTGCAAGGCAGCCAGGTGCATCAGTGGTTAATGCAGGTCTGAAAACCTGCTTTTAGTTTTTCTGAGGAAGCTGCTGTTTGTTGGCTGTCAAAGCAGGTAAATCTGATTTTTTTTTAGTTACGGTTTTCCAGGAAAAGCACAATGCTTCCCCAAGAGAAAGTGAATGGTGATGTCTTTGAAAACATTTCTGTCTCACTTCTTAAATCTCTTTAACACATTGGGAATCAGGATCAGTTTGGAAAGTTGGATCATTCCAAATTCTGTAACTATTAAAATGAGTAACAGCATTGAACATTGGGCTGTAGGAGGATGCTCTCAGCTAGATGTCATTTGATTCAGGATGTGCCAGTTGTCCTATTAGGCTACTTCCTCAGGCTGAGGCTGACTGGAATACTGGTTTCCCTTTACACAGTGTAATGGTCAGTCTTTCCTGTTGGTGTACAAATCACTGAATTGTAAGGTGGCAGACTAAGTGTTTAAATGTTATATTTTAGTTAATGCAAATCTGCTTTCTCTATCTAAAACGCTGGGGTAACTGCAAATAAAATGTGAGCCAACCTGAAAAAGAATAGCAGACAATTTATAATAAAGCCAAAAGATCCTGTCTACAAACTGGATCTAGAAGGAATTAATAACAGAACCAAAATAACTACCTGAGTCTCATAACCACCTGAGGTGATTTAATTGGTTTAAAATTGTGAGATTTAAGAATATAAGCAGACTAAATATCTAAAACCTATTCAAAAAGCTGTTAGCACTTTTTCCCCCCCTGAAATGTAAGGAAATCCTCTTGAGAGGTGAGCTAAATGCAAAATGGACAAGAAAGTTCAGAAATAGGATAATTGTTAAACAGCACTTTCTACAGGTGCTGTTTAAGGGGAAGCAGATCCCAACAGCATCCTCCTTAAAGGGAAAGGAAAACTGGTCCTGAGAAATTTATATCAGTGAGCATATGAAATTTTCTTGGATAGCTTTTGGCACTGAGGTTTGACCAGATCAATTTTTTGTTCTTATTTCTGGGTATGTCTTTTGGGAGGTCTTGAGGCATGCACATTTAGCTTGCTTTTTCATCATAGCACTTGGACAGAGCCATGGCTGGTTTCACAGTGAGAACAGCAAAGACAAGCTGATGATTATAAACAGTAGAAGGAACCCAAACAATACAGAAAAGGTAAAAATTTCAGGAGTCTTCTGCCTAGAACTAATGTAATTTTTTATATTTTTTTAGTATCATGCTAGAATTGGCTTTTGGAGGCAAAATTTTCCCAACATCATATTGTACCAAACACAATAGTGTTTATTCTGTGAAAAGCATCAGAAAGTTTTCTTCCACCTGACAAGAATTTGCAATGTCATTTCCCAAACGTATCTCAGTGCTTAGCAAAAGTAAACTGGAAGGATTGAGTATTTTACAGAAGTATAAAATTCTGCTGAAATCTGTTCTTTCATTGTCTTCCAGAGAAAGATGGGTTTGGGCTTCTCTTGATGAAAAATCCTTTATTAGTTTTAAAGCTCTTTAGATAAGGTGGGCATGCATCATGATCATCCTTGGCTTAGCAGAAAGCAAGGATTCCCTGATTGGTTCAAGAATCATAAATCACATGAGCTTCTATTTAGTTTTAACATAATGCTGTGTCTTGATCTGAAATGTGAGCTATAGAAGAGTTAATCAAAATGGAAAGTCAGCCTCAGATTGTTTTGGTGAACTAATTCCTAGAGATCTATTAATATTTTACGCAGTAACATTCAGCTTGCAGAGCAGGTATTTTTGCCTCCCTGCGTAATGGCACACACACCTGTTGTAGCTGTGCTGCATGGCAGAAGGAGAAGGCTCAAAGAACAAATAGTGGATAGAGGTGTTGGGCCTCAACACCTTTTTCTCTAAGAATAGGTCTGCTCTGAAAGCTGAGGGTGTGGGATGAGCTCATGGCCACAGGAAGTTTATACTCAAGCTGAAAGATTGGTGTCTGATAGTGATTTCAAAACCATCTCCTTGCCATTTTCTCCTGTGATCCAGCTAACAGGATGTTGTATGGGGGCAATGCAGAGTGTAATTTCAGCACTTTCTGCAACACCTTAAGCGGTCTTCTGTTCACAGCTTGGTGTGGAGTCTGTTAATGAGAGTTTTAATGAGCTAGTTACTGGGCAGCAAAGTTTTCTTATGTAATCCACTCAGCAGATATGAAGTTTTTATTAAAAAATGCTGCAAGGTTCTTTCAAAACAAAGTCAAGCAAATTGCCAGTAAAACTGTTACTTGTGGATCTCTGAAGGAATTCATTTGGTCCAGAGCTACTTATATTAATTTCCCTTCCTTTTTAAAAGATACATTGAATGGTCAGGTGCATTATGTAAATGAATAAATTATCCACCCTGCGTGGCTATAAAGCTATTCTAGTGGAGCCCTCAGAAAAACTGAAGTGCATCAATACCACCTGTTTTAGGCCTCCTATGTAGAAATAGCACATGATGGTTCTGTCTCAATGGCTCTCCAGTAGCAGTTACACAGTGATTTTCAGCAAGAGAGCTCTAATGGTTCAAGAGATGCAGTCATCTAAAAATAAATCAACCTCTCCCAAAGTGCCCACAGTAGCACATCATAATCAAAGTTGATTACATTTGCACCCTGCATCAAAGGATGTATCAGAGTGCACCAAATCACAGAGACCTAATGGTTCACACCTGGCAGATAGCTATTTGACATTTCACACTATTAATGTAAGTGTTCCTGAGGCATGAGATTCATAATACCAGGCTCCACTGTAGTGTATTACTGAGCTATCCCAGCTGAGGCACATCACCGTGGCCATTGACTTCTTTTATTCTAACAGAATCTTCTTCTGTCGTACATCATAATAAAGACTTTGTCCTGTCTGTAGAATGTTTGCCTCCCTATAAAGACAGCAATGTAACATTTATCTTTGCTCTTTCCTGTACCATGCTGACCAGAATGACCTCCTTTCCAGTGGGCCCAAGTCTGTAGATTAAGTGATAGCTTAAACACTGTTCTTCCTGGCTAGGTACGTACACAAAACCTGGTCAAAACCTTGCAGTTGGGCTTTTCTCTCTTCCTCTTCTTAGAAAGGGTGTCCATGTGTGAACTTGTATTGCTTTTCCTGCATGCAAATGGTGAGATCTGGTCTTTCAATTTTTGTCTATACCTGCAATTCTGCCAACAGATCTGTTGCCTTCTATCACGTGTTTCTTACACATGTTGCAAAAAGCAGATGATAAACTGGCTTAGCCCACAACCTCAGTCTTGTTTAAAACCAATTGTTGTGGCCAACCCTTTTCTTCCATTACGTTTTTTTTTTCTTATAATACTTCATGTTCTTTATGATTTTAACCTTTCTACTGATTTTTTAATGTTTGACCATCAATAATATGGCCATAGCCAGGTGATTAGGAAAAATATGAGAAATCTTCTGATTATGTGGGATGCATGGTCATCATAGGTTTGAAAAAAGTCTTTGAAAGTTATTAAAATTAAAAAAAAAACCTAATTGAAGCTCAGCAAAGACTCTTTCAGTTGCCTAAAAGGGGCTTATTTTTAATCTGAAGACATTTACTATATTAGGGGCTTTACTGGTAGGGGTTCTCTCTACACTGCTGTGCCTCACGTACCCTAAAATCTGGTATCTTGAGATGTTTTGCAGGATGTTTTGGAGCCACCTTTTTTATCTTTTCTACTCTCCAGTGGATTATGGCATAGTTTTTCTGTATTATGAATATTCATAATATCTATTTCAAATGCATAGGACTAATTTGCCATGGCAGTATTATTCCAAGGCTTTTGTGCTGTTAATCTATGTTCAGATTTATCAGGAACATAGTCCAAACAGGTGTAAAAATCTATGTCACATTTACTATTGGCTAGCAAATACTGCAACAAAAATCATAGATATATTTCACTATTACCTGAAGATCTTGTCTGGATCTTTCCAGAGATATTGCCATTGATGCAAAAGAGATTTTTTCATAAAAAAGGGGATGAGTTTAGGCCTTATATGACAGAGTTATGTGTGCAGTTGAGGAGCTCAAATTGAACCGACTCATAGATTGTGGATAGGTAATTTGGGAATGGTGCACACATTCCTTGCAAAGGATTAGTCTCCTCATTGGAATTCAGCAGTGTGATTTCCTGGCCTATATTTGATTGACAAAGCACATACAAAGACCTTCTAAAGCTTTTGTAGGAAATAAACAGTGTCCTTAGGCCAAATTCCTTGTCAGTAGTTTTAAATTTTAGCAAGCAATTTATCATGTTCAGCCCACACACGTGACAAATAAGTCTTGCAGATTCTATTGTACAAAAACATCAGAAATTAGTAAAATTCTGGGGTTTTTTTGGCTTTTGTGGGTTTTTGTTTTGTTTTGTTTTTTTCTTAGCACCTTCAATGAAAGGACAGCAGCTAGATT